>CM070035.1:2694661-2707819 GCA_036250615.1 Ptychadena robeensis
GATCGGTCGGTCGGGCAGAATTCGTACGAAAAATCGGAACGTGTATGGGGGGCTTAAGTTACTCTAGTACTCTAGTAATTAACTATAATTCATAGTCAAATTCCATTATGTGTCCATTAAAGAGGTCCTTGGGAACCATACAGGATCCTTTTATCTTGAAGAGTCACCGTCACACGGTTATAATTAGTGTTGAGCTCAAATTTTTGATTTTCGTATATTTAGCTGGAATATCTCCTTTTCACGAATATATCATCGGATATCCGCCGTCATCGCGATTTTTTGTGATTCCCTTTATTGCAATGGATGGCCTTGATATAATCACGATGCAATTTTTTTTACAGAAATAACGAATATTCTCCCAGTTCAATATCTGAGCTCCATTGAGTTGCATGCATTGTGCATATTTGATCACATTAAGATTTTTAGATCGCGATCCATGTCCACAAAATGTGGGTATTCGAGATTGTGAATATCAAATTGCGGGTATTCACGAAATTACATGAATTCGAATATTGCCTAGTTGCGCATCACTAGTCATAATGCAACAGGGAGAAAGGAAGACCGATTATTTTGTGTAGTTGGAAAGTTGGTCATTGCTTTTCAGAAAAGGCTTTTCATATAAAGTTACACTGGACTGGATGGTTGCAATTAATAGCTTTGATGGGAGCATATGGGGTGGAAATTTTTTTCTTTTTTTTTGCCTTGCCCTTAGATGGGCTTTGACATATACATCCCAAAGACATCCCACTGTTTTGTTTTTGGGTTATTTTTGGCTACACAAGATCCTTTTTTCAAGGTAAAGGTGACAATAGAATAAAACAAGGGTACATAAACCAATACAGCTTTAGCCCACATAAATTAACCGCCCTAGCGGTCGGGTGTGCACCATCTCGTCCAGCGCTGCTACTCCTACTATAGCACTGGACAAGATAGTGCCGTCCAGTGAACATCGGGGCACTGGCAGTGCATACTTACAGTTTTGCGGTGTCCCCGATGTGACATGCTGGCTGGATCCTCTGGCATCTTCCCCCCCCCCCCCACATCGGGGAGGCGGCGGGAAATTTGAAAGTACAGTGCATGAAATCCGTTTTCTTTGTAGAAAACTGATTTTTATGTGCTTCTATGTACTAAATATCGCCAGAATAACAAGTCTCTGGTTCCCCAGATGTGTCCATATGCAGTAACCCTCTCTTCCCTTGTGTGATTTTACCACATCCATTACACCAGCTTAGAGAGGGGTAGCTGCAAATGGGCACATCTGGGGCTCCAGATACTTTATTTGGGCGAGATTTAGTACATAGCAGCATAGCTTTGTGCCCTGATTTTTGTGTTTTCTCATTCATTTTATTTATTATATAAAAAAAATATATTTTACATAATTGTTTGTATCAAACAATATTATATTCAGGATGTCTTTTAGACCCTTGTACGGACATATTTTGGGAAGTTACAGGCCTACAACATAAAGAACAATTTACCATTGAAGTCTATGGTGCAATGTTGGTACAGAAATCTAGGTTAAAATATTGATATGTTTTTGTATTTTCTTTAAATTATCTCTCAATCTGATTAAATTTTATGTTTTTGGAAAGCAAAATACAGCAGACAAATACAAAGATCAGTTTGAGAACAACCAGCGCTAATAGATCCTGTGGAGATTGGAAGGCTCTGGATAACTTGCCAAATCCTTGACGTTTATGTCTGGTGTGCGCTTGTTCATCAAGAATTTAAATATGGCAAATGACCATTGAGGATTTTGCAATTTTCCAGCCTAAATAAAAAAAATTTACTTACGGCACCGTAAATTTTAACATATGACAAAAAAACTTTAAAAAACAACCCAAAGTATGCAAAATGTCCAAAATAAGTACATTCAAAGAAAAGTAAAATAGAAATAATTGTTTGCAGGGTATGCAGAGATGATGCCATCAGCCCTCCACCGATAAGAAGAAGCATTTCCTATACTACAGTAATCGGGTTTACAATTGCTATCTTGTAGTAAATCACCTGGTTTCATCAGGAGCTGATCTATGCCAAGTATTGGTGGACACAGCCAACACAGACTAGGCAATGGATGTTTACCCTGAATATTACACAACACAGATGGCAACATTGTTCTGAAGGCATCGTCTGAGGGAATTGTAAGTGTTAATTGATATCTACAGACGTTGACCACACTTAAAGTAGCCATAGATGTATAAATTCTCCCGTTCCATTAGCCAAAAAATGGTTCTGTTGAGGTTGATCAAACAGGAATCGATACTTGCCCACCTGGTTCGACTGACCTTTACACATCCAAATCGACATCTAACATAGCACAAATCACAAATAACCATTAACCCTTGCAACAACCGACAATTTTAAACACCTAAAACACACATTTTTACAATAAAAATACCAGGCAATTCACCAAAGCCGCTAAATCCCAACCAAGAAATCACACACTTTTACAATAAAAAAAACCCCACATACACATTTAGATGCCATATTACATTAAATATTAAACATACAAAGGCCACTGTTTAACCCTCTGAGCGTTTGCCACGTGGCACGGTTTTATCATAACACAATGTGCTCCGCCGCGATTGCCTGCTCAGCTCAGGGTAGTAAACATAAGCCCGGCGTCACTGGAGACGCCGGACTTATGCTGAAGAAAGGCGACGCCCCTCCAGTTTGATGGAGGTCTATGGCGCCGCCTACCCCCGCCCCCTTCGCGTCACCGGTGACGCGATCGGGGCGGACCTTGAGCGCGGCTGCAGTTAAGTGGGGATGAGTTTCATGATGCATGAAACTCAGCCCGAGTTAACTCGGGGAGAACGCTCAGAAGGTTAAAACAAAAAAAACATACATATACATGAAAAGACCCATTATAGGTAATAATAACTTTACTTATTACATGTAACTGTTAAACAATAAATGAATCCATCTTCCATCCAGCTCTTGGAAAAAAACATGAAACAACTATTAAAAAAATAAAAGTAATCCTTCTTCCATCCAATTCTTTAAAAAAAATAGAAACCAGAAAAAAAATGCAAGGAAACAAAAACACAAGCAACTTAACAAAAAATCCATTTTCACTTCGTTTTCCTGGAGCTGGGCACATCCTTCTCCCACGCCGAAAGGAATCTAAATCCTTGTATATACGAAGTAGAATATTTTCCCACGTTTCAGCGCATGTCCAATGACATCAGCCTCAGAGACATCTCATGGGACCAATGCTGATAAACAAAAGCCCTCTGTGATATCATTGGACATGCGCAGAATATTTTACAGCGAATGTTCAAGGATTTGGATCTCTTTTGACATGGGCAATCAATGGAGAAAGATGTAAAAGCTCAGGGAAGACAGTGTAAAAATGTTTTGTTGTTTTGCCAAAGAAAAAAATAAAATAGATTTTTTTTTCAAGAATCTGATGGAAGGAGGATTACTTTTTTTCATGTTTTTTTTTTTTTTAGTTTAAGATTCAGATGTATTCATTTCATTTTTCTTGTTTTTTGTTTGTTTGTTTTTTTTTACATTTATTTTAATGGATTTATATTATATATATTATTTAATTGAGAACTGTGCTGGATTTGACATATGAAATGTGAGTACCGTATATACTCGAGTATAAGCCGAGGTACCTAATTCTTCTTATTGCGAATATCGGCAGTGTGAATGTGAATGTGAATATCGCGAATTTTATATATTCGCGAATATATGTTTAACTTGCATTGAGGGGCGTGTTGAAAAAAAAATGCGAATTTTGGACGCCATCTAAGTGATTTTCGCGAATTTTCAAAAGTGCAGATTTTCACAATTTTCCGAATATTCGCATCACCCCAATATTGGATTTAAAAACTGTTGATGGTCGCAGGTAGGGATGGGCCGAACTATTCGCCGGAGAACAGTTCGGCCGCGAACTCGGCATGTTCGCCGATCCTCTCGCCGACGGACAGTACGGGTGTTCGACCCGTACTGTTCGCCGGCCAGAAGAAGATCTAAATTCTTCTTCCGGCAGGATCAGAACCTGCAAGATCGTGCCGGAGGAAAAATCTTTTCACTACAAGACCGGGCATGCAGCCGGTCTTGTAGTGAAAAATCCGGCTTGGAGCAGGAAGTGACGTCAGTGATGTCACATCCTGCGCCCGTAACCAGGAAGTATGCGTTCCAGGTTGCGGTCCAAGGTTTTTCCGATTCAAATTCCCCGCCTAGAGGCGGGGAATTTGAATGTGTCCGCGGACAGGGCAGACGGCGGACTTCTTTAAAAGTTCGACCCGCCCTGTTCACGGACACTCCGGGCCGATGTTCGCCCATCTCTAGTCGCAGGGAGAGTTGCTAAGCTCTTGTTGCAGCCTTCCCATTCGTCCACTTGCATTGAGAGGCGTGTGTAATGGAAAAAAAATACAGAATATCCGGAAATGCGAATATTCGGCAATATATTCACCATCTTCGCGGATTTCCGAATTGCCGATATTCGCGATTAATATTCGGAATCCGAATATTCGTGATCATCACTAATAGTGGAGTTTTCTAAATGAGAAAAATATAGAGAAAGCACCATTGCCCCTAGGAATGAATCAAACAGGTGAATCTTAAATAAATTTAAGAGAACACAGGTTTATTATTATTTCAGGATGGGTTTTGCAAGGCAATTCTTATTTTTTAATCATAGGTGGCAGTGTGGAGTTTGTTTATATGGATCAGCTGTTACTCGGAAACACGGAGCTGACAGGAGCTAAGATTTTCAGTTGGAAAGGGAACCTGTCTGCCTGAAGCGATCAGCATAGAAATTCACCTGAGGTGAGTGGACCCTGGCTGACTTGAGTATAAGCAGAGGGGAGCATTTAATGCCCATGTTTTGGGGCTGAAAAACGTGGCTTATACTCGAGTATATATGTTAATTATATGATTCTTTAATGTAATTTTCTGTGGGATTGTATATTTTGTTTATGCATTGCTTATGTGTTGTTCACACAACAACATGTATACAACACGTACATTACAATATTGTATACAATACGTATACGAAACATGTATCTTGGTTACACGTAAAAATGTATGCCAATACGACATATAACTAATCTTTTAATGTGTATATAAGTTTGCCTAGTTTTAATTAGCAGGTTTTAAATGTATATTTTTTTTTAGATGCAATCATTCTATTGTAGATGCATTAGCACATAAGACCCTCCCCAAAAGCGCCGGTTTCCCGGGTGCCATCAGGACGATCGGCACCCCCTCCCTGGCAGGGACGGCGGTGATGCCAACCCACCGAGCTATTCACTGGCCGCGGGGGGTCACACGTTTGGCATATAATTTGGGGGGTGAAAAAGTGCGTCTTATATGCCAAAAATACGGCATATGTTTTTGGCAGTTGATATACCCTGACATTATTTCTGATTGAAAACATCCAGGAATCGACCATTTGCCTTTGATAAGGTAGGGTAAAAAATTGCCTAAAAATCCATGACCCAAGGGTGCATTTCACATGTGATCGATCGTCTCAGTGAACCTACAGCCTATGGTAACAAAAGAGAGGACATAAAAAAAGGAACATGGGGCCTAGGGGGAAGTGACATGTAATAGTATAAGGTCCTATGGAAGCTAAGGGGTGAAGCTTATCACTTTGTATGCTCACATGAAGTTGCCAGGAAAAACCTGATCCAAGTTCTAAACAGACCCTGTGCATCCAATGGTTGGGCTTAAAGAGAAGGCTACAGGAGAGGAGCCTAAAGCCCCCCATACACCACATACAATTAGCATGCAACTTCTGTACAACCAACTTTTCTTCTACCAAAACCATGTAATAGGAGGACCTTTCTACACCTTCAAATTACTATGTATTCTATCAGGGAGGACCCGACGCTACATAGCAGTGATATACACCTTCCAATCACTATGTATTCTATCAGGGAGGTCAATGTACTACATAGTTGTTGGTAGGTCTCATAAAAGTTGTATGGAGGAATCTGAAGGTGTATAGTATATACACCTTATAGTAAAAAGTACAAGTAGACATATATATTTTATATACATATATATAAAAATATTTATATTATTTCAGTCTATAAATTAGATCTAAACACAATATTTAAAATTCAACATATAAAGTTTAAAATATTTAAAGTTGTCCTTAATCTCTCCAAATCTTAGTTTTAGCCACCAGCTCTTTGTAAGCAATAGATGGCCAGTGATCCAGTCAAATTACTGGGCCTAAGACCAGGAGAAATTCATTTATCAGATTTGCAAATAATAGACATAAATGGTCCCTTGGTTGGGGAATCTCTTTTACCTCTCGAGTTTGCTCAGATGGAAATAATCCACAGCGGTTATTAAACATCCGCCAATTGGTCTATTGATTAATCTCTAAGGTCTGTTTCACAACTGAATGAAAATTATTTATACAGTCAGAAGAAGATGAATAAAAGATTTGATGAAGGATTGTGTTAGTCTTAAGTATGTGTGCGTGAACATTGAATGTATGCTCTTCTTCTTGCTGGCAAACAGTACGGGTGTTCAACCCTCCCCCTTCACCGCGAGAAGAAGTCTATAATTCTTCCTATGAGCAGACCTTTCCATGCCTGGTCTGGCCGGAGGACGAATAATTTTCACTAGAGAACGGGTAGTGACACCCAATCTCTAGCGCAAAACGGGGCATAGGCTGGAAGTGGCGTCCGACTGACGTCACTTCCGGCTTAGGAACCAGGAACTGTTCATTCCATACAGTAACGAGCTACAATCAGGGTGACCTATAACTGATCGTCTAATGTATGTGTAAGTTTGCCTTGTTTTAATTAGCGGCTTTTACTCTAAGGGATTAATATTTTGGGATTTTTAAAAGGGTTTAATATCACCCATATTTTAATCACATTGTATGTTTAATATTTCATGTAATTATGACATAAATGTGTATGTGGGATTTTGTAATTGCAAAAGTGTGTGATTTCTTAATTTGGAATTGTCGGGTTTTGAGAATTGGGCTGCATTTGGAAGTAAAGGTGTGTTTTTACTTTGTTTGAAATCGCTGCTGTTTTAGAGAAGTTGTTCAAAGTTTGACATTACACGTTCCATGTTACCTGTAATTATATTTTTATGATTACAGATAATATTAGTTTACTGTGTTTTACGGGTGTTTTTTTATGTGCTTTTTGCCACACTGGGGTTAATGGTTTTGAAAGGAGTAAGGGGTTAATACAACCAATTTTTCCTTCCCTGTTATTATCTGTAATAATGTTATTTCATAACATTTTCAAGGGTTTACATGTATTTAGTTTTCATGTTTTTGGTGACATGTTTTTACTGTGTTGGATTGTTTTAGAGGTTCTGGAGACCTCTATACTTAATCCGTAGGGCGGGCGGTGGGGATAAAGGTATATTTATTTTTAAATATAATCATTCCTTTGGAATGATTACATTTATAAATACATGTATGTTTTTGGCAGTTGATATACATATTTCCTAATTTAAAACATTCCAGGGATTGATCTTTATGCCTTTGATTGGTTAAGGAAAAAAATCGACTAAAAATCTATGACCCAAGGGTGCATTTCGATTATCATTCGAACAGTTGCCGACTACTCAATTGCCCGTTCCAATTGAATTGAGAACTGACATGTCTATAGATACCTTTACTCTACCTCTTTAGGGGCCCAGGACCACATCTCCCCGCCCACCTGCGACAGAGGGAAGATAGAACGGATTGCCGACAGAGTGAAGAAAGTAAGATAGGGAATCCCTGAACTACCGCGATTGTTAGGGATCATCGTTCAGTAATCTGTAATTGACCTAGTGGTCTTCGGGTCCCTATCCATATGTATATTCTACATAGAGCAAGAAACGGCCCTGCCTTTACTTATGAGCAAGCATGGGCATCCAACAAATTACATTGGATACTTAGTACATTCTTATTTGCCAAAACATGATAGATAGTAGAAGTTGGAACAAAAGGGAAGTGTCACGTTAGCCCCATAGGTCTGTCGCCCCCCATCCCAAATAAAGGTATAGATACCAAATAATGGGGGGAGAGGCCAAATGTAATGGCCTATCCCACCATCAGTTTCCCCTTGCTGCGAGCAAGGCGAGGGGACTTTGGCGGGGGCCACCCTATTTTACTACCATACCTCCCAGTGGAGGATTTAAACAATAAAGTTATACAACGTCAAACACCCGGAGGTTCTTTGAAGACTGAGTATTGACCCCTTAGATGAACCCTTCTTTTTGGAATCAGCCATCGTCTGTTTTGGAGATTAGAGATGATCGAAGTTTTTTTCAGATATTCGACGATTTCGAGTTAATTGCAAAGCCCCTGAACATGGTATCATCACCAAACTTGCTGGATATGTAGAGAAGAGTTGGGGGAACGTTTGAAAGAAAAAAGTATGTCTCTAAAGCCCCCCATACACCTTCAGATTCCTCCATACAACTTTCATGAGACCTACCAACAACTAGTATAGTGACCTCCCTGATAGAATACATAGTGATTGGAAGGTGTAGAAATGTCCTCCTATTACATGGTTTTGGTAGAAGAAAAGTTGGTTGTACAGAAGTTGCATGGTAATTCTATGTGGTGTATGGGGGGCTTAACACAAATAGTTGTTGCACAAATTAAGTTCAAAGTCAAGTGAAAATGTTGAATATTCGGAAAATTCCGAAATTTTACTTTAATTTTGAACTTAATTTATTCAAAAACTGTTTGTGTTAGAGACATACTTTTTTCTGTCAAATGTTCCCCCAACCCTTCCCTATATGTCCAGCAAGTTTGGTGATGATACCATGTTTAGGGGCTTGGCAATCAGCTCTGAAAATTAGCAAGTCGAAAAATTCGAGCATCTCTATTTGGTGGATCCCCTCCTTGGTGTGTTTTAAATCACATGGAAATAAATAAGGATTCTATCGTCTACCTGGTGATACCTTTTGGACTGATCGAACTATGACAGCAACCCGAATGCTACAAATCTGCTGTTCTAACATATGCTGTTTGACCTTTCTGATGATTGATCACCAATTATTGATGATTTATGTTTGACGTGTTATAACTTTATTGTTTAAATCCTCAACTGGGAGGTATGGTAGTAAAATAGGGTGGCCCCGCCAGAGTCCCCTCGCCATGCTCGCAGCAAGGGGAAACTGTTGGTGGGATAGGCCATTACGTTTGGCCTCTCCCCCCCCATTATTTGGTATCTATAGATAGTATAAGTTGGCCATGTGAATACTGATTCTACCCCACATTTTCAGGTTTAATTTGAATTACCCAACCCCATTCCCGAGCCTTCCTGAACCTCTCTAAAGCCCCCCATACACCACATACAATTACCATGCAACTTCTGTACAACCAACTTTTCTTCTACCAAAACCATGTAATAGGAGGACCTTTCTACACCTTTCAATCACTATGTATTCTATTCTATCAGGGAGGACCCGGCACTACATAGCAGTGATATATACCTTCCAATCACTATGTATTCTATCAGGGAGGACCTGGCACTACATAGCAGTAATATATACCTTCCAATCACTATGTATTCTATCAGGGAGGACCTGGCACTACATAGCAGTGATATATACCTTCTAATCACTATGTATTCTATCAGGGAGGACCCGGCACTACATAGCAGTGATATATACCTTCCCATCACTATGTATTCTATCAGGGAGGTCACTATACTACATAGTTGTGGGTAGGTCTCATGAAAGTTGTATGGAGGAATCTGAAGGTGTATGGGGGGCTTAATGCACCATTAAATTGTATCAACACTTTCTTTGTGATTTTACAGCTCCTGCGATAAAATAGAACAACATAATTAAACAAATCCAAAACATGGAACGCAGGAACCAAACCACCTTGAAAGAATTCATTTTAGTTGGATTTTCTCAGAGCATACCGGTCTGTGTGTTGTTTTTTTCTTCATTATTACTCATATATATTATTACAATTTTTGGAAATCTTCTTCTAATTGCTGCCGTTCTCTTAAACCCGAAGCTTCACCTTCCTATGTATTATTTCCTATGCAACCTAGGATTCATAGACTTGTGCTACGCATCCTGCTCACTTCCTAAAGTGTTAAAGGACACATTGTCTGGGAGAAGAACGATATCTGTCACCGGCTGCCTGGTCCAAATGAACACAGGAACCTACCTGGGCAGCACTGAGAGTTTCTTATTGGCCATCATGGCGTATGACAGATATGTGGCGATATGCTTACCCTTGTACTATAGTGTCATTATGAACTGGAATTGGTGTAGGAACGTGATATTCATTATTTGGGTAGGAGATTTTCTTCTCTCTGTTGTCTCGTTTAATTCAAGACCTCTGGTATTCTGTACAGCCAACAAACTGGACCACTTTATTTGTGAGATGTTGGCAGTTCTAGAGCTAGCTTGCGGGAACCTCGCCTTTCACAAATTAACTATGTTTGTGGTGAGTATATTTACCCTTGTGCTACCACTTACCTTTATTGTGGTCTCCTACATACTCATACTTTCATCAATATTAAAGATCAAGTCAACTGATGGAAGGTCCAAAGCGTTCTCAACCTGCGCCTCTCACCTCATTGTTGTCTCCATGTTTTATGGGACCAGTATAACTATGTATATGGGGCAAACAAAAAGATTTGCCTCAAATGTGAAATACATTTCTCTTATTTATGGTGTCATCACCCCCGTGTTCAATCCACTGATCTACAGTTTGAGAAATAATGATGTGAAAGAAGCCATTAATAAAATATTGACTAAGTATTCTTTAGAAAGATAGTGTATGTTTGTTAAAATAAAAACAAATAAACAAGTAACGCGAACGTAGCCCCACATTGCAAGACTTAAATGTTTCTTTAATTCTAACAAGAACATTAAAAGTACTTTACTTATCTTTACTTCCCTATGACTAGCCTAAAGCCCCCCATACACCTGCAGATTCCTCCATACAACTTCCATGAGACCTACCAACAACTATGTAGTATAGTGACCTCCCTGATAGAATACATAGTGATTGGAAGGTGTAGAAAGGTCCTCCTATTACATGGTTTTGGTAGAAGAAAAGTTGGTTGTACAGAAGTTGCATGGTAGTTGTATGTGGCTTAATGGTCAGCTCCTCTATCACCTGTAAGCAGAGCCTATGCATCTGCACTTACCATGGATGTATAGATCTATGGCCGGCTTTTAGCAGACTCCTCACAGCGTGGTGACGTCACCACGCTGTGAGGAGTCGGCTACAGAACTGACATGAATCCTGTGTGTTCCACTAACCCATACAATTCCTGTCAGATTGTAGCCAATTAACTTGGAGGGGGAGAAGACTCCCATCCACAGTAACTGCCTGCAGCAGGATCGGAGGATCGGCCACAAAAAGAACCAGCAGGACATATCCATGTGTGATCTGACCTGCTGGCTCTTTTGGTCGGATCCTCAAGGTGGGCTCCCCTGTAGTTGCTTGCGACCGACCTTTATGTGTTTGGCGGTCGGTCGCCCCCAAACTATGGCCGGGAATCGGCCTGCATATGGGGGGCTTAACAGAGAAGGCAACGTAGGATCAGCACCACATGGGAGTAGCCCTGCGTGAGAAGGGGATTAGGGGTAATTAAGGCCCTTTCACACTATATGAGGTTTTTAGTCAAGTATATTTTAAAGGCATGCGTTTCTGCATATGTACCCAAACGCATGCGTTTTTCACATTACATCTGCGTTTGCGTTTTTGAATAAATGTAATGAAAAAGGCATGAAAAAAAGAATAAAAAAATGCATACAGAAGGGCGCTTTAAAAAACGCATGTGGAGACCCTGCATTTTTAAAAACGCAATGCATGCAGTGTAAACGGTAACATTGCTTGTCTATGTAAAAATGCATGCAGTAAAAAATGCGTGTTTTTAAAATGCAACGTTTAGTGTGCAGGTGCCCTAAATGTTCTAGACATAAGCAAGCCTTTTGGTTTTTTTTTATTTCAGTCTTAATAGTAGATCAAAAGCCCAAAATGTTACATAAAAATTGGTTTTGCTCCCTTTAAGCCCGCTGCTGTTCCTGACGGTCCCAGCTCGTCCAGCTCTGATCTGTCAGAACTGCAGTGAATGAGCTGGGTTCGTCAGGCAGAGATCGGAGCCACAGGAGAGCAAACTCACTGCTCTGTGTGGCTCCGATCTAATGAAGAGGCAGCTGCAGGGGAATGGATCCTTAACCCCCCCTGCCCCCCCCCCCTTGTGATGATGTCACATCGGATCAAGGGCGGGAGTTTAAAAAAAAATATTTGAATTGTGTTTTCTGCATTGAAAAAACTAATTAATATGATTCCCTATGTAAATTACTCACCTGAATAAATGATCCGGTGTCCCCATGTCCTCCTTAAGCTGGCTTCATTCTCCTTTTCTCCCGTTACCTGCTGTTCCTGAATGTAATACACTGGCTTCAATGTATTACAATGCTCTCCTATGTAACCTGACACATCTGCAGCGCCATCTAGTGGTCGCAGTGCTAATTTACCCGATACAGTAAATGATTGAAATCTTCATTATTTGATATAGTGAGTTATTATAGTAGGTCTAGGTTCAGCAATGGTATGCGCTCCAAGAATGAGGTCAGCTGACTCTCTGACTATACTGAATGACTAGGTTTATATAACTATATGGTATTGGTACCAGGAGTTCTTATTATTACAGAAATGGGCCACCTTTTTTTATAAAGACTTATGAAAATAGCCCTATGCCCAGGTTGAAGGTCCTGGGAAACCAACTAATAGAACAAGGTTTTCAGGCACTTAAGGGAGTCAAATATGTTGTTTAAAAAAGGTCTTTATTCAACAATGGACCTAAATCAAAATGCACGTGAATAAAAAAAAGGAGGTATGAGTACAAATATTAAAATTCCAATGTTAAACATACAATCACCAGTATACCATACAGTTGTTTTCTACAATGTTACTCAGAATCAGAGATTTTGTGAGTCCACTTGTACTCATTGTACGCATTTCGTCCCTAGATTGGGGCTCATCAGTGAGAGTGGATCACTGGAAACTAGGGATGGTCGAAAAATTCGCAGTGCAACTTTTTAAGTAGAAATTTCGACTTTTTCGCCGAAAATTGCATATTCGCATGGAGTTGCAGAGAAGGGTTGGGTGGACATTGCTGGAGTTGCAGAGAACGGTTGGGGGGACATTGCTGGAGTTGCAGAGAAGGGTTGGGGGACATTGCTGGA
>CM070035.1:2735752-2747962 GCA_036250615.1 Ptychadena robeensis
TTGGACATATAAGGAGGACAGGAGGAGTGGGGTCAGTTAGAGGTATATTTACGTACCAGGAAGGTTGGAAATGTAAGGAGAAAAGGAGGTGTGGGGGACAGTTAGGGGTATATTTATGTACCAGGTTAGAGATGTAAGGAGGACAGGAGGTGTGGGGGACAGTTAGAGGTATATTTATGTACCAGGTTGGAGATGTAAGGAGGACAGGAGGTGGGGGACAGTTAGGGGTATATTTATGTACCAGGTTGGAGATGTAATGAGGACAGGAGGTGTGGGGCACAGTTAGAGGTATATTTATGTACCAGGTTGGAAATGTAAGGAGGACAGGAGGTGTTGGGGACAGTTAGGGGTATATTTGTGTACACGATTGGAAATGTAAGTGGGGCGGGAGGTGTGGAGTGATTAAACAGCAAACCACAGAACTTAATTTAATTATCTGGACAATGCGAAGCCAGTGTAGAGTGAATGAGTCAAGTAGCAGCATTCATGATGGACTGAAGAGGTGACAGTCTAGATAGAGGGAGACCAGAGAGGATAATGTTGCAGTAGTCCAGGTGAGAAATGGTGAGAGCGTGTACCAGGACTTTGGTGGTCTCTGGGTATAGGAAGGGCATTTCTTGGAGATATTTTGGGTATTATTTACTGTCTTTGAGATGTCAGGGAGTGGGTGCTTAGATGGTATTAGGGGAAAGATAATGAGTTCTATTTGTACTCGGGTTAAGTAAAAGGAATCAAATAGAGATATTCTCTAAGATAGAGGACGTGAAGGCCAAGGTGGCTAGGCAAATTTGGGTGTCATCGGCCTATAAATGGTATTGGAGGCCAAAGGTTGAGTGAGATCAGTTTGTGTAAAGGAAAGAATGGAAGAGGCCAATGACTGAGCATATCACCTCGGGAAACTGATTTAGGGTCGATTTTGACAGGAACCAATCGCATGTGGCCCAGAAAGGTTGATTCCTCAAAATCATTCGAATGAAAGGAAGCTAGATTATGCAAATATAGGTTGATCGCAAAGGAAGCGAGGGTCTCCACCAACGTACTTCAATCGACAAACGAATGACCAAAAAATATGACATGCCTGATCAAGGTTTTTGGTTCGATCATTCAAGGTGGGTAGCAGTCGATTCAAGGAAAAATATGGGGGGATAGCCGGAACTTGTCAGTGTTGCTCGATCATCTTTGCCGTATACTAATCTATCAAACTGCCCACAAAACACCCCAGATACCTGTCCGATTGACCAAAATTAACCAACATGACCAATCATTTACCGACATGACTGTGTATGGTCACATTTATTCTTATTACTGTAGGATAGTAAAATGCTTCATCCTATCTGCCAAGGACAAAGGACATCATCTACCATAATGATCAAAGGTAAATAAATAGATGAATAAAACAATGTTAGAAAGAAGAACTGTTCCATTTCAACACCCTTTGAACCCTTTGATAACCCAAAATGTTACGTTTTTGGTAGCCTTGTCTTGGAGATTCATATATTCAAGTTCATCTTATGTCATGGAATGCCCCATATGCTCCTAACAAAATTCAACCAACCTGAGTCCAGCTTCTACGTTGCTTCTTCTGATGGAAACCAACGACCATGTTCAAGCCCAACAATCGTTCTTCTCTTCTCCCCTTGCATCAGGTGTCGTTGAATCTTCAAGGAAAAAGTACTGTATGGTTCTCCAAGGACCTGTGTGATGGACACATTTGGCAATTGAATTAAAATATAAAATCCAGGAAATGACTTGGCAGTGCAAGAACCCCAGCACACTACAGACAGACAGAAAGAATGGTACCAGACCCAATCATCTTTCAGGTAACAGAGCAGCACATTTTTGTTTCTTTTGCAATAACATTTCTAGTTTTAGGTAGAAAAAGTTTGAGCCTGATGGTCACTTTTGTGGCCTACTTCAACATACAGTACTGCTACAGTTCTCGGTCAAAACGAAATGCCAAGTACAACTAACCTGAGATCTTGGTTTATTCAAAGATAGGGTATCATGTAAACATATACCGGGTTCAATAAAATAAGGTGTCTATGAAAAACCAGTTGGCCAGCTTGGGAACCACAAAATAATCCTACATGATCTCCAGGAGGTCTTCAGTAATAATCACCTGTAGATTATAGTCCACAGTTTCCTGAATCTACAGATTACATGTACTGGGAAACACAGGGAAAAATGGTTTGATCTCCCCCATGATTTGGAGATCCAGAACCATCCACACTGAGGTCACCATAAATGTAGAATATTTACAATACAGATACAAGTGGAAGATGCCCAGAGGACGGTGGAGACCCTTGTAAGGAAGACATTGTTTGGGTTTGCCATACAGGACAGACAGAGAGCATGGGACAGAGCAATGCAGAATATACAGACATTGTTCTGTTCTATGGAAATATTGAAAAAACAAAACAATGAAAATACATGATATACACTTCATGGACACGAATCCAGTTACATGTTGTGTAGCATGATAACTATTTTGTTGTGCACTTCTACTTCTACTTTACTGACTCCATTGATCTGACTATGAAACAAGGTTGGTGGAGTCCCATAACCATTGGCAAGTCATCTCACTCTGCGTATATTACAGTGTCAGTAGAAGAATTGGATAAGACAGACACGTCTCATATGTTTTATCTGTTTCCTTTGTGTCTATTTAAATAATATATTCCATCGATAAATACACTTTAGAGATTCATCAGCAGAAAATAATGTTGGACGTTTAATAACCACTGAGAATTGTTTCCCCTTGTACAAACCCTGGAGAGAAAACGGATCCCTCACCAATGAGTTTGGTTTCTTACTATAGCAATAGTAGAGTGTTGTACCATGTTAGCTACAGATGAATAGAGAAAGTTTGGAGTTTAAAGGATTATGGTACTGAAGGGGAATTACAAAAAAAGGGGTTGGAATGGTAATGCATGTATACAGAATGTATACAGAAATTAGAAAACCCTGGAGTATGACCTGAACATGTGTCACTATGACTCCTGACCACCAGCAATAATTCCATAACGGAAAAAACTCTTCCTCATGGAACAACAATCAGCATCAGACTGCCCCAATATAAAAAAAAAATTCTGAAAGCAGGAGTGGTGAGTTTTCCGAGGTCGCTCCTCCCACTTCGTGACGTCGTGCCAAGGCACTTGCCATACAGCTGAAAGGGCACCCGGGTAATCTATCCCAGATGCCCCTGCAGCTGTATGTTCTATAGCTCTCCCAGTCCTGCGTGACTGTGAAGTCAGTGTCATAGCCACTGGACTTTCTGAGGGGCAGGAATAACAGAGTCTTATGGGAGGTGTTCTGTCAGTGTGGGGGTGCAGCGCCACCCAATCCTTCTCTGTGTCCTCCACCATCACCTCCTATCTACCTTACTTTAGCCTACCTGTGTGCCCCCCAAATCCCCCAAACCCTCATCTCCATCCTTCTGCTTCATTACTGTCTCCATCCCTCCCTATCTCCTACAGTGTCATCCCCATCCTTCTGTTTCGCTTCAGTCTCCATACCTCCCTGTCTACTGCAGTGTCATCCCCATCCTTCTGTTTCACTTCAGGTTCCATACCTCCCTGTCTCCTACAGTGGCATCCCCATACTTCTGCTTCACTTCAGTCTCCATCCCTCCCTGTCTCATACAGTGTCATCCCCATCCTTCTTCACTCCAGTCTACATCCCTTCCTGTGGCCTACAGTGTCATTCCCATCCTTCTGCTTCACTCCAGTCTCCATCCCTCCTGTCTCCTACCATGTCATTCCCATCCTTCTGCTTTACTACAGTTTCCATCCATCCCGGTCTCCCACAGTGTCATCCCCATGCTTCTGCTTCACTCCAGTCTTCATCCCTTCTGTCTCATACAGTGTCATCCCCATCCTTTTGCTTATGCAAGCTGCAAAATGCACACGCAGCATATGGATCTCCAGAAGGACTCGAAGTGTCCTCCCATACCAAACCCTTTGGGATTGGTAAACATGTCTGCAGGGGAGGGGTGCTTTAGTACTGGCTAACCGAATGGGCGAAGGTAGCTTTGGTTTGCCAGTACTTAAGATGGTGCCTTAGGGAATGAGGTTTTTTTTGTGTAGCAGTTTTCCCTGATGTAAACTGCTGACAGGTAAGTAATGTATTTAGGTAATGTACAGTGGCTTGCACTTTTCCACATGTTGTCAAATTACAGCCACAAACATGAATCAATGTTATTGGAATTCCACGTGAAAGACCAATACAAAGTGGTGTACACGAGAAGTGGAACGAAAATCATTCATGATTCCAAACATTTCTTACAAATAAATAACTGCGGGGGTGGGGTGTGCAGCGTAATTATTCAGCCCCCTGAGTCAGTACTTTGTAGAAGCACCTTTTGCTGCAATTCCAGCTGCCAGTCTTTTAGGGAATGTCTCCACCAGCTCTGCACATCTAGAGACTGAAATCCTCGCCCATTCTTCTTTGCAAAACAGCTCCAGCTCAGTCAGATTAGATGGACAGAGTTTGTGAACAGCAGTTTTCAGATTTTGCCACAGATTCTCGATTGGATTTAGATCTGGACTGTGACTGGGCCATTCTAACACATGGATATGTTTTGTGTTACACCTTTCCATTGTTGCCCTGGCTTTATGTTTAGGGTCGTTGTCCTGCTGGAAGGGGAACCCCCGCCCCGGTCTCAAGTCTTTTGCATACTCCAAGAGGTTTTCTTCCAAGATTGCCCTGTATTCGGCTCCACCCATCTTCCCATCAACTCTGACCAGCTTCCCTGTCCCTGCTGAAGAGAAGCACCCCCAGAGCATGATCCTGCCACCACCATGTTTCACAGTGGGGATGGTGTGTTCAGAGGGATGTGCAGTGTTAGTTTTCACATAGCGTTTTGCATATTGGCCAAAAAGTTCCATTTTGGTCTCATCTGACCTGAGCACCTTCTTCTACATGTTTGCTGTGTCCCTCACATGGCTTGTGGCAAACTGCAAATGGGACTTCTCATGCTTTTCTGGTAACAATGGCTTTCTTCTCGCCACTCCTCCATAAAGGCCAACTTTGTGCAGTGCACGACTAATAGTTGTCCTATGGACAGATATCCCCACCTGAGCTGTAGATCTCTGCAGCTCGTCCAGAGTCACCATGGGCCTGGCGACTGCATTTCTGATCAGCGCTCTCCTTGTTCAGCCTGTGAGTTTAGGTGGACGGCCTTGTCTTGGTAGGTTACAGTTGCGCCATACTCCTTCCATTTCTGAATGATCGCTCCGTGGGATGTTCAAGGCTTTGGAAATCTTTTGTAGCCTAAGCCTGCTTTACATTTCTCAATAACTTTATCCCAAACCTGTCTGGTGTGTTCTTTGGACTTCATGGTGTTGTTGCTCCCCATATTCTCTTCGACAACCTCTGAGGCTGTCACAGAGCAGCTGGATTTGTACTCACATTAATTTACACACAGGTGCACTCTATTTAGTCATTAGCACCCATCAGGCAATGTCTATGGGCAACTGACTGCACTCAGACCAAAGGGGGCTGAATAATTACGCTGCACACCCCCCTTTGCAGTTATTTATTTGTAAAAAAATTTTGGAATCATGTCCGATTTTCCTTCCACTTCTCACGTGTCACCACTTTGTATTGGTCTTTCATGTGGAATTCCAATAAAATTGATTCATGTTTGTGGCTGTAATGTGACAAAATGTGACCATCGAGATTGAGGCGTCTATGGCCGGCTTTAGGCCCAGTATTTTGACTCGTTAAAATCGCTGGTAATCTATGGCTTACAAAGAGCTGGTGGCTACACTTTGGAGAGATTGAGGACAACTTTAGGTTTTTTAAAGTTGTTTCCTAAATATATCTGCATGACAGCCTCAAGGTGATCCATTTAAATGTTCAGCTTGCACATGGTGATCCATTTGATCCACAGTGTGAGTGGGTGCACTACAATGACCAGGTTCTTATGGGTGCTCAGTAGTGATGGCCGAACATCAGCTTTGGCTGTTCGCGAACAGGCGAATCGAACTTCTGCAGATATCCGCTGCGAACATGCGAACAGCGAACCTCCATTGACTTTAATGGAGAGGGAACTTCTCAGACCTTCAGGTCATATTTGTAGCCAAAATACCAATAAAAAAAAGTCAAAAGGGTGCGGCCACTGGGACAGTGTCATGCCAGAGGGGGATCAATGGCTAAATTCCCCCCCCCCCCCCAAATATGATATATGGATTTTTTAAAATGCTGTTTTCTTAAGGTCTAATGACCGGAAATCTTATCTAGATTACAGATTTTGCCAAAAGTTACCCAACAGCACCTTCTGCAGCGCATCACATTTAGCCAGATCTCTCTGCAATGCATAATAAAGCATCCCCCACCCCCAGAGAAGGACTTTTGTGGCTCAGTAATGATGAACTACATGTAACAGAACACCTAAGCTATAGTTACAGATCACTGAATGGAGTATAATAGCAAAGTAGCTCAGCCATCCCTTCATCAGCAGCGGCTCTCCCTATCTATCTAGTACTGGAGACACAGGAGAAATGTAAAAATGGCCGCCGGGCTGCTTCTTTTATAAGGGGGGGGGGGTGTCCTCCAGGAGCGAAAGGAAGTGTTATTGGCTGTACTGTATGACCTGAGGTGAGGGGTTGCACTTTTGTCTCCATGTTAAGGTATAGGGGGCGGGTAGAACACCCATAATGTTCGCCAGCATTGCGAACTGCGAACATGCTATGTTCGCTGCGAACTGTCCGCCGGGCAAACTTTTCGGCCATCACTAGTGCTCGGTGCACCCCCGTGTCTTTATGGCTTCACACAATAAGCATTCCTCATCCACTCCAAATAAACGATTGTCCACTCTTCCACATAGGAGATATTTACAAGGTTTACTAGCAGGGCAGGTTACTTACAGGCATTCTCCATCAATGAAGTGATGGGGTATACAGCTTAGGGTCTATAGTTGCAAACAAGTGCCTAACCAGTCTGCTGGGAGTGATCTGAGGTTGCCGCAGCCTTCACCCAGATGTGGTCAGTCCTGGAGGGGAGTCTTTATCCTGATGAAGGCCTCAACTCAGCTCCGGAGACGCACAGCGATCCACACAGGATGCAAGGAACAACAAAATGGCCCAGAATGTTCTGTAGAACACCATTAAATAGACTAAATCCCAGAAGTGGCCAGTAACAGTAACTGGGTAAATCAGATTCGATACATTGAGAACTGGGAGGGCTTTGGCTGAGCCTTGGGTGACTCGGCAGCAGGTGCTTGACACATTTACATATTTTTCAGACAATAACAACATTTTTACAGACATAAACCATGACCTATGTATATACACAGTTAAGTGAATTTCTACTTCACTACACATTTACACCTTCAGCTTGCAATATAATATATGCAACATATTGTGCCTTCTTATGTCTGCCTCATGGTAATTTTTTTTCATCTTACCCATTGTTGTCCCATTTCTCTACTAACATAGAATGAACATTGTGGATCCGCACTCTGGACTGCTATCTGGTTTCCACACACAGAGACCTTCTCTCGTGTTAGTCAGCATTCACAAATGGCTCACACAGGTGCTGGATTACCTCTTGGTGCTTCTCCAAGGACCTCCCAGTATCAACCAGCATATATTAAATGGAAAGCGCACTCAGGTGTTATGTCCTTTATCCTTTATTGTGAACAGAAACATGAGTCCATGATACATTCTTCCCATCGAGGGACCAGTCCCCCCACCCTGACGCATTTCTCCCTTTGTTTTGGGGGCATAGTCATAGGGATCAACATACTAAAGGCCCAATTTTCTCACGGTTTTACGGCCGATCGACCGGCGTGCCAATCACCCATGTATGGGGACATCGGGTGGGCCTATCTGGTGAGATCGACCAGGAATCTCCCGCATCTCAGATCGCAAGGTGATCCACAAAGAGTGCCCTCCGATTAGCTGAGAGGCTGGCTGCAGTGGGATGACGTCATCCCGCTGAAGACGATCTCTCATCTATCGAGGTAGTATCGCCTCATGAAGAGTCGTCTCAACATAGAGTCATCCTGGAAACAGAAAATTCTTACCGTAATTTTCCACTCTTGGAGATGAACTCGATGTCAGCATACTTTGTCCCCTTTTTTGATACAGAGTTCAACTTTAAATTAACAAACAAATTACATGGACTTCCCTGAAGAATATTCGGTCAATAATTTCTTAATGGCTACTTTCACATCATTATTTCTCAAACTGTAGATCAGTGGATTGAACACGGGGGTGATGACACCATAAATAAGAGAAATATATTTCACATTTGAGGTAAAACTTTTTGTTTGCCCCATATACATAGTTATACTCGCCCCATAAAACATGGAGACAACAATGAGGTGAGAGGCGCAGGTTGAGAACGCTTTGGATCTTCCATCAGTAGACTTGATCTTTAATATTGACGAAATGATGAGAATGTAGGAGACCACAATGAAGGTAAGTGGCAGCACAAGGGTAAATAAACTCACCACGAATGTAGTTAATTTATAAAAGGCGAGGTTTCCGCAGGCTAGCTCTTGCACTGCCAACATCTCACAAACAAAGTGGTCCAGTTTATTGGCTGTACAGAATTTCAGAGGCCTTGAGATAAACGGGACAACGGAGAGAAGGAAATTTGCCAACCACATAATGAGTATCACGTTCCTACACAATTTCCAGTTCATAATGACGCTATAGTACAAGGGTAAGCATATCGCCACATATCGGTCATACGCCATAATCGCTAATAGGTAACTCTCAGAGCTGCCCAGGAAGGTTCCGGCGTTCATCTGGACCAGGCAGCCGGTGAGGGATATCGTTCTTCTCCGAGACAATGTGTCCTTTAACACTTTAGGAAGAGAGCAGGATGCGTAGCACAAGTCTATGAACCCTAGGTTGCATAGGAAATAATACATAGGAAGGTGAAGTTTCGGGGTGAAGAGAACGGCAGCGATGAGAAGAACATTTCCAAAAACTGTAATAATATACATGAGTAATATTGCAGAAAAAAACAACACGCAGATCTCCAGATTCTGGGAAAACCCAACTAAGATGAATTCTTTCAAGGTGGTTTGGTTCCTGGGCTCCATGTTTTATATTCGTTTATCTATGTTGTTCTATTTTATCACAGGAGATGTAATAAGAGAAAGAATAAATATTATTAACTTTTATTTATAAAGCGTCAACATATTACCCAGTGCTGTGCATTATGTAATGCTCTATTTCCACAGTGCCGGATACCATGCTTTAAGGCGACAGATAATAATCCCCCGGGGCGTCCAATGCATATAAGGGAGGGTATCGCTCAGGGAGGGTTGCCCAGCGGGGAAGAGTCTGAGGGAGTTCTAACAACTGGGCACACTAACCATTCCAAGACTTGGCACCTGCCTCAGTCAGGTTCAGCGTGCAGCCGGGGAGCAAAATATTACACATTGGATGCCTACGTCCTATTGTGAAGGATCCCGACTTCTGCCTACACCCCCTGGTGCCAGGGTTCCAGTGGAGTGGCATGCTGCCCCCCCCCCAACTTATGGAGCATCCCTGCACTTCAGTGGAGATATCTGTTGGACTGGTCTCCTGTGACCCGGCTGCGCCTCCTTGTCAGACAAGCAAGTACTACCTCGTGCTGGCCCTATTTCCTATACAGGCCGCACCCCTTTAGTTGAGATGACAAAGCAATGCGCATTACACAAAGTTACAGGCACTACTAATAACACAATACATAACACCACACCCAGCAGCCTCGATTCCTGCACCCCGGATACTAAACAATATGGCGTATGTATATACAGTATATCCAGACTATACCATGTATACTGTATACAGGATTAACACTTCTACCCAAACCTGACCATTTCTACATATACATATAGAGACTTATGCATAAGCAGCATATATATCCTTCTGGTCTATCAACAGGTATACAATAGCACACTACAAATCTCTATATGTACACATATGAAGTCTACTAGGATATTATACTTATATACTGTGGGGGTTCAGCTCAAACGGCGTCTCCAAAACATCAATAATCCACACAATTGTTTATCTTTGAAGGGCTCCTGCCCACGTTTATTCATGTGCAAATAGTCCAAAGCAAAGTTACCCGCGCAGAGGTTAATATTCAAACAAAATGAATGGCCTGAAAATGCTAAGCCTCCTGGCTTTACCCGGTCCAACATAAATTGTCCTTCCTTGGTTTGGCTTCTCAGCAGCAACAGGCCTGGGCCTCACACGCTCTGTGAGCCCCCTGTAGCAGCTGCTTGGTAACCACAGGCAGGCCCCACACTCTTTGTGTGCCCCCTGTCTCCAACTTCCATCAAAGCACTGATCTCTGCTCCTTTTGTGGAGACACACCTGGCTCCACTCACCTGCAACCCAGGTGTTTAACCATTTAGTGGACCCTGGGGGAATAGAGAGGCCCACCCAATTCCATCCTCTCTATCCCAGAGCCCTTTAAGAAAACAAAACAAAACACTCAGCAACCGAATGGTGCTGGGCAAATTATTCCTGGACTCCTTCCAGGATACCACATATAGGTCCATCCACACAGTGACAGATGAAAGTCTGTCACAATACATACACACATATAACCAGATATGTACTTAGCCTGCTCTTGCCATGTTCATTCACCCGGGGCCAGGAGAAGAGGCCTTTTCCAAGTTTCTACAAGCTAACAACTTCTTGTTCCAGCCCCCACTCAAAGCATGGACCACCCTAAATATCTCCCCATCTTTGAATGTTGGCTTACTGTGCCCTGAATGCCTTTTATATGATAACGAGGGACACAGCAGCTGTTGACTGTCTGGGAACCATTTTTTCCTGTAAATCTGGGTAATCATTTAGAATAAAGTCTGTTCAAGTTAAGCCGCCTCCTTTCATCAGTTGATTCCTGAACCTTAAGCTAGCCACACACAGTTCAATTTTGGTTCAATCAATGCTCGATTAGATCGAGGAATTCAATCGTCTAATCGAAAATCGATCTTAACCTCCTGAGTGCACCGCCCATATCGCGCCGTTGGGCGATCGAGGCAGTGTACAGAGTACACTGCCTGTCGTTTCCGGCATCTCGCCGGAGCTCTACACGCAGCTGTTGTCATTACTGACAACAGCTGCGTGTGAGAGAAAGCCGGCGCTCCTCCATTAACATGGAGGTCTATGGCGCCGCCCCCCCGCCCCCTTCCGCGTCACCGTGACGCGATCGGGGCGGTACCGCCAACCCGGAAATGCTGCAGCGATGTAGACAATCGCTGCAGCTTTCCGGGGAGGCATAGTGTCTCCCCGCCGCCAGCTTTCCGTGCGTCTGAGAGGACCCTGTTCACCAAACGAAACCGCTAGGGAGGTTAATTGATCAACATACACCCCACATTGAGTTTGCGATTGTGGTGAGATTTCGATTCCAAAATATTACTAAAATGGTGGATGTTGGTCTGGAAACGATTGAAGATCAGATTGAAGTGGTCTATGTTATTATATGGAATCTAATCGATCCAGGAGAAACACCACAAACATCGATGATTATAAAACAATTTTGGCGCAATTGACGATGATTTTCCAACATGTCCGATCAAAATTCCATAAATTTTTCTGCCTTCATCGCACAATTATCGCCGATCGTACCATGTGGGCATTTCTCGATTTTCGTTCAATCGATGAAAAAATTTATCTTATCGAGCATCGATTGAACCAAAATCTAACCGTGTGTGGCTAGCTTTACAGTAACAGAGTACAAAATTTCAACTAACCTCCAGTGTCACTTTCTATGGGGCTTCTTCTGATGGAAACCGATGGCCATGTGCAGGCCCAACAATCGATCTTCTCTCCCATTATGATTATGTGACGGTGAATCTTCATGGAAAAAGTACCCTGTTAGGTCCACCAAGGACCTGTGTGATGGAAACATTTGACAACTGATGAAATGTAACTGTAAAATCCAGGAAGTGACTAGTAGAGATGGTCGAATTTTTCGACTTGCTAAATTTGTGAGCTGATTGGAAAGCCCCTGAACATGGTATCATCACCAAAATTGCTGGAGATGTAGAGAAGGGTTGTGGAAACATTTGAAAAAAATGCTCTAGCATATGGAGTTTTTGCATAAGTAAAGTTTAAAAACAAAGTTGAAATTCAGATTTTCGAAATTTTGACTTGACTTTGAACCTAATTTGTGCAAAAACTATTTTAGTGTAATGCCCCCCATACACCTTCAGATTCCTCCATACAACTTTCATGAGACCTACCAACA
>CM070035.1:2776015-2789466 GCA_036250615.1 Ptychadena robeensis
AAAGAGGATGATGTGGTCAAAATACTCATTTGCCTAATAATTCTGCACTCCCTGTAAAGAAAATGAAACGAGAATAACCAACAACAGGCATGCAGTCCCTGATGTGGGATCTAGCATTCAGTAGATAAAAAAAAGTACCTAGCACTCAATCAATACAATCAGTGTATGATGACCTGGCAGAAATGATTCTAAGTAAAGTATAGGTATGTGTTCTAATACCAAGCTCTACAAGATGGTAGGAGCACCAGGTGGTCACAGTTGTAGAGTACAATGTCTGAGGGGTCCCAACAGAGAGCAGGAAGGAAATCATCAGTATAGTGTCTGTATTATAAGGAACTTTTTTGGAAAATTTTTTACTGCATGATGTCCCTCTCTCATTTCACAAATATAAATCCTCAACCCTCCTGGTGGTCCCACTATTTCATGAAACTGCTTCCTTAAGTGGTACGAATAAATTCAACTGATTGCTATGTAATAAAGGCATATGGCAATGGCACCCCCACCTCCCAGGTGTCTTCACTGGCAGGACAGTGCGGGCATGGCTGGAAAAGTTAAACTACCCCAAGTGTGGCCTGGGGTTACTAATATTGGTAATGGAAATCTATAGAGCCACACTCGGGAATACCATTAATGATACTCCTGAATAGAGATGCTCGAAATATTCGACTTGCTAACTTTCAGAGCTGATTGCAAAGCCCCTGAACATGGTATCATCACCACACTTGCAGGAGATATAGAGAAGGGTTGGGGGAACATTTGACATAAATTAGTATGTCTCTAACACAAATAGTTTTTGAATAAATTAAGTTCAAAATTAAAGTAAAATTTCAGAATTTTCGACATTTTGACTTGATTTTGAACTTAATTTGTGCAAAAACTATTTGTGTTAGAGACATACTTTTTTCTTTCAAATGTTCCCCCAACCCTTCTCTACATCTCCAGCAAGTTTTGTGATGATACCATGTTCAGGGGCTTTGCAATTAACTCATAATTGTTGAATATCTGAAAAATAATTTGATCATCTCGTCCTTAATGCTGCCAAAAATGCTAATCCTATCTAATTGGAAATCTGAGCATGTCCTATCCACCCGCCAATGTGTAGCGCTGACACCCGTGGGTACTGCTGTGTAGTGATGGGAACCGGGTAGCAGAAATGACCAAGGAGAAATGTTGCAATTGAACTTGAAGATATTTTATTTGCACACGTTGTCATGGGAGAGAGGGGCAAGGGACAAGGGTCTTAGCACCTCACTTGGCAACTTCTTCTAACACACGAGTAATTACTGTCTTGGCCACCTCACTGGGCAGCTTCTTCCAGACTCGAGCAATCACAGTCAGGGCCGCCCTAGTACCTCACTAGGCAGCTTCTTCTCCACACAAGCAAAATCACCGTCTTTAGCTAACCTCTTGGGGACTTTGAAGTAGACTTCACTCTGACTGACAGTCTTCTTCTAGAACAAGCAACAGAGTTCCCCTTTAAGCTTCCTCAGGTCACTCTTGACAGATTTGCTCAGGAATCCTCTAATCTGCTCCCCAGATTAGAACCAGGATCTCCCTCCTAGACGAGTCTCCAGACCTCACACTCCATCCAGTCTATCACCTCAATTCACCCCAGGGCCCCCAGCAGGGGAGCTCCCTGGAGATAAGACCTCACAATACACCTTGCCTCTTTATTTTATAACCTTTGCCCCTCCCAGATTCTAGAAGGCGCCAGAACTCTCTGGCCCCTAGTATCTGGGCAGAACAACATGAAGAGATACATTCACAGAACTGGGCAAAGAGCCAGGCCAGTCATTAACAGACAACAGCTTTGCACCTGTACGTGACAACCATGCTCCTTTCCCTCCTAAATCTTTAACACTTTAGTCCCCTGATTCTGGCAGGGGCTACAAATGGAAATTACAAGTCTCTTATATACGCCAAATTGAATTACTTGTGCACATTTAGATTCTTGCAAAAATCACAGAGAATAAATGGTTCTAAGAGGCAAATATGGAAACCTTGGACACACCTCCAAAATAAACTTGTCTTACATTGAGTGTTTGACTACCTACAAGTAGAGATGCTCGAAATATTCGACTTGCTAACTTTCAGAGCTGATTGCAAAGCCCCTCAACATGGAATCATCACCAAACTTGCTGGAGATATAGAGAAGGGTTGGGGGAACATTTGACAGAAATCAGTATGTCTCTAACACAAATAGTTTTTGAATAAATTAAGTTCAAAATTAAAGTCGAATTTCTGCATTTTCCAAATTTTCGACATTTTGACTTGACTTTGAACTTAATTTGTGCAAAAACTATTTGTGTTAGAGACATACTTCTTTCTTTCAAATGTCCCCCCAACCCTTCTCTACATCTCCAGCAAGTTTGGTGATGATACCATGTTCAGGGGCTTTGCAATTAACTCGAAATTGTTGAATATCCGAAAAATTATTGGGGGGGGCACCACCAAGAAAATCTGCTTAGGGCACCAACATGGCTAGAAACGGCCCTGCATGGAGCACACAGTGAATGTTCTTCTATTGCTTCGGGAACTACTGAGGCTCATAGTCACGATAGCCTTGTCACAATACAATTGTCCATTAATGCTTTGTACAAGAATGATCTAGTCGTAATGACAACTGTAACGAGGATGGCCGGTGCTGGACCTGTTAGTTCACCAGCGGCCTTAAGGTCTTTTTAGGAAATTCCTATGCCCAGCGTTACCTCCCACCAATCACGCAAGAACGAAGTCAGACAGCTGAAAGGGGATATTTACAAATCTTTACTGGGGAAGATATTTACAGTTCATCACCAAACCCAAGCCTTGGAATGGGGCACACTCTTGAGGATCTACTGTTCCAAACAATTCTACCAGCGGCAGGGCGACTGATGGCTTCCTACTCCCAGTGGGAGAGGGTCAGGATCACAGCCTAGCGTTCAGGGAAAGTAGGGAGCGGTCCAGTGAAGGTGGAGAAGGGAGGAATCCTGCGTCTGCCTATCACAGCACCTACCGGTATACTGCGTCCATCCGCTCGGGCACAACTTGAGGGAAGTAAGACCTGGTCCAGAGGAACAACCTTTTCAGGGGCCGCGGATGAGGGTCCTTGGATCCCGGGCACTAGCAGAGGGGACGGCCGTCGGGAGAACCCAGGAAGGATGAGAGCCCAATGCTCCAGACACACTGGCTAGAATACAGGTTGCTTGAGGAGCTAACCCAACTCTGACTAGGAGAGCCTAAGAAGGTATATTTATACCCTCTGCTTGGAGGAGGGCAGTAGCTTGTCTCCAGGCAATCAAAAGCCTACTGTAAGGCACCCAAAAAAGAAAGGGAAACTGAGAAGCCATCACTCCATCCCTGCACCTGCTACAGAGGAATGCCAGAGACAGTTAAATTATACCAATTTATGTAGTGTAGGAAAACCACTAAAGGGTTAATAAGTCTTTTTTGTTGTTTTGCTGATCCCTGCCTGTGGGGGATGTGTCTCGGCCTGGGGCGGAAGTGATATAAATTGTAGCGTTCTTAGCCGCTCCCTCTCTCTCTGGCCTCTGAAGCTGACGACAGGAACGTTGTGCGTTGTCCTCCATCCTTTCAGAGGGCCCTATGGGAAGGCGTTCGGCTAGGGCAACGGGGAGTTCCTCACCTGTGGACGTAGGTGTTTGACTTTCCCCTCAGGGTTTAGGGTAGTGCCCCATGGGCCCCCTTAGCGCTTAGGCCCTGATCCATCCTATAGATCACAGGCACAGAGACACCTCGCCAGGGACGGCCAACACTTGCATCCCCGTTTGAACTGTACTTTCCTAAGATGCCACCCCACCTCTGGGACCAGGGTGGTGTGGAAAGTCTGTTAATGACTTTTTTTGCCCTCAGGTAAACTAGATCCCAGTGACTTGCAACCGTGTGTGACATTCCTTTATTATTGTCGCGATTCAGTTTTCTGCAAACGGAACTGTGTAAGTGTCCTCCTGCACCTTCCAATCGGGCCGGCTCACCCCCTCCGGCTGAGCCGGTCCCTCCTCACCTCGCCCGCACGTCTGTTTTTCTGGGGACCCTCTGCTGCGCGCTGTTCCTGGGGACACTCAGGGCCCTGCGGGGGTCTCTCCGGTTCACTATCAGCAGCCCAGGACAGGGCGTGCCGCGCGTCTGCGCATGCGGCGACTTGCGCTGGGCGCGTGCCTGTGCGCATGCCGTGCGCAAGCCTCGCCCCGAGTTTGAGGCGGGCTGACAGGAGGAGTGCTTTCCAGGGGCGGGCCCCTCCACCTCCATCTGGGCGGCCCGGCGAGGGCGCTCCCTTTAAAGCTGCCAGTCCCACAAGTCTTTGCTGGGGTGTATTACAGCTTCATGCTTCCTTGGAATGCCAGTTGTTTGCCTTATCTTGGCTTGATCTCCTTGGTACCCGCCCTGCTTGTCCCCGACCACGTCTGACCTCCGGCTCCCCGACCTCTGCTGATATTGACTCTCCATACTGTCTGGCCGCCTGCCTCGACCACGCCTGTCTCTGGATTTTGTATTGTGTCTGCCGCCTCCTCGACCTACGCTTGTACTACGTTACTCTTTGATCGCCACCTGCCTCGACCTTCTGCTCTGGACTCTGACTACCCTACAACCTTCCCCTTAAAGGGAACACCTGTCCGCACCTACCTGGAGGGTTTTGCCAGGGAAGCAGGACCTTGCCACCCGAGTGCGGAAAGTCCACAGGGTCCCTCAAGGGATTTCCTGCCTATCTCCCATTAGGGGGCTCTGGGAGAAGACCCTTGGGTGGCATAGACTCCCTGCTCCGGGTACCCCCGCGCCAATCCCAGGTTCTGCGGGAAACCTAACCGTAAGGTAAACCCGCTGACCCACCTGTCTGGGCCAGGGTGCCTGTCTCCCCACGGTAGCCGCACCAACATTCCTTCCCATAGCCGCCCAGATGGCCGCCCACTAGGAAGAGAGGAGAATTGCACGCCAAGGTAAGGGACCCCGCTGCAACCTGGTGACCTAGTTCACGTATTCCCTAGGCCCCCACCCAGACAGCGCCAAGTTCAGTCGCCCCTTCACTACACCTCTACATTTACACAGAACATTAGTCATGTCATGGCAGATCCACAAATATACAAGTTAGGTTACTCCACTACACTACACAACTTGACACATAGAAATTGTAGAAGGATGTGTCGGAAATTGCTCTGCAGCTATCCCAGTGGGAAAATTATTCACAGCGCTTCATAAAAAGCCCTGGGGGATAGGAACCAATCTTTTCGGTGTGTTTGATTGATCTCTGTGGTCCCATTTATTAATAAACAATAAAACATTTATATGCTGATGAGAGAAATGAGAAATGGGAATGGTGCTCTACTCTTGTAAGCTTGTTTGTAATTACCGATCGAGGAGTCTGGCTAAAGGCCCCTATACACGCCAAATATTTCCAAAGTCGATCGATTAACAAACAATGCGTGTGTGATTTTTGCATCGGAAAATGCTCCCAAAACATCGGTTATATGCCCACATGGTTCGGCCCGATTTACTTGAATCGACCAACTTTGGGAATAAATTCGTTGGAAGGTGGATGATCGGACATGTTGGAAAAATTTTCTCGATCGAATCCTAATTTGTATTCAAATCGGCTGCTATTCTTATGACCCACCAATTTAGGTCTGACTAACAAATTATCATACTTTTACCTTCTTTTTCAACACATTGTGGTGTGTGTACAATCATCTGCCAGGTTTTGGCTAGGATGTATATATGGTTTAACATTCTCCTGGTATTTCTCCTTTTTTTTTTATTTATTTTTTTATTCATGTGACTAACTGAAGTTGAGACCCTAGTATTCCCCTATGATAACCATCCCCATCAAGGCACCACCCAAGATTTTTTGTCACAAAAATTTAAAATAAGCCCCCCCCACCCCGAGAAAGACACCAACAGATACCTGCCCGGCCAAACTCCCATTCGGGTGGTACAATTGTGGGCCTCAGCTTGCTGATCCCGCATAACCCTTCCATCCACTTCCGATCAACATAAAATCGGCCATGAAAATGTTCGATGGAAGTAGGAAAATCGGACAATAATTGGTTGCTTCATTTGGGGGTATATGAATACAGTCCGATCGATCAAAGATCCTCGTAGACGAAAACATTGATTGTTTTTAAATCGATCGACGGAAAATCGGGGCGTGTATGGGGGCCTTAATTAAAGTTTGTTTTTTTCTTGTGATTGTTTAACCTCCCTAGCGTTTTGAGACGAGCCTAGCTCGTCCGAGCTTTAGGCTCGCCTCAACCCCGGAAGCCGCCGTGGTGGAGACTTTATGCTCACCGGAAAGCTGCGCGATTGTTTACAACGCCGTAGCATTTCCGGGTTGGCGGCGGCTTCCGCCCCGATCGCGTCACGTGACACGGAAGGGGGCGGGGGGGGGGGGGGGGCAGCGCCATAGACCCTCCATGTTAATGGAGGAGCGCCGGCTTTCTCTCCCGCGCAGCTGTTGTTCAGTATGACAACAGCTGCGCTACGAGCTCCGCTGGGATGGCCGGAAACGCGGGCGTGTACTATGTACACTGCCTTGATCGCCCATATCGTGCCGTTGTAAACGGCGCGATATGGGCGGTGCGCTAGGGGGGTTTATTCACTCATCTTGTAAAGCAAAGCTTCAGCATTCATTTCAGTGTCTAAGCATAAGTGAACATTCAGTATATCTTTGTGGTGCGAGTGAAGGAAATAACAGATGGTCAAGCAAGACAACCTCGAACAGTCTTGGGTTTTTCTTGTGCCATTGCCACTACTGGTATAGAAGTTTGAGGTGGTACCTGCAAACAAAACATATTTCATGGGTAGTCCAGGTCCGCGTCTAGATGTTAGCTTACAAGAAGGTCCCAGTCATTCTAAACTGTAGAAAAACACCACATACACATTTATGTAGGCATCATCTGGGCAAACTGATTCCTAAGGCTTTGTTTCCATTGAAGCGTTCCCGTGCGGTTGCAGCCATGCGGTTATAGCTGCGCGGCTGAACACATGCCTAAAGTTGTCGCGTGTTTTGGAGCGTTTCCACACATTCTTGCGACGCGTTTTTTTTTTGTATTGCTGATGTGGATGCGGTTGGGGCGGGGATGCGTTTCAAAACGCTGCAGCTAGCGTTCAGAAACGCGTCCCAAACCGCATCCGCACACGAACTCGCACAACCGCACCAGTGGAAACTATATTGAAGTTTCCAATGGATGCGGTTGTGTGCGGGGGCGGCTGCGCAGCTGCAACCGCACGGGAACGCTACAATGGAAACAAGCCCTAAAGGTAAAAAACATATACTTACCTTCCCCTCTTCCAAAGTTGCGGCACCGCCATACTTACAGGTTCAAGCCCAGTTTAGGATGGTGGAGCGAGACTGTTCCGCTCTCTCCCTGCACTAATCCAGATCTAGAGACGGTGGCGCTCTGTCCCTCCAGTGTCAACTTGGCGGGCTGCTGGCATTATGTCTACCTTTCAGAATTTCCTTGGGCTCAGAGTTGGCTGTGGTGCAATATAAGGGAGAGGAGAAGCATCACTGGATAAAGAGAACCCTTACCAAGGTACTTTTTTTAACCCCTGATCTGCTCTATTATCATCACCTCTGGTGAGGAGATATCAGGAGACAATCTACTACATAAAGAAGAGTTAAACAAGTCCATAAAGAGCTACAACCTGGTGGTCTGTATCTTTGCATGAAGAGGAAAAGGAGAAGCACCAGTAGAGTCCGACAAAGTGACCTCATGTCTCTGACCACACTTTAAACATATACTTATCTTCCCCTCTCCTGAAGTTACCACACCGCCATACTTAGAGGGTCAAGTCCAGGTTTCAGGATGGTGGAGCAAGACTGTTCCAGTCGTTCTTCCTCCACCAATCCGGATCTACGGCCTGTTATGCTCTGTCCCTCCAGTGTCAACTTGGCGGGCTGCTGGCTTGACGTCTACTAACCAAAATTTCCTTGGGCCCAAAGTTGGCTGTGGTGCAATATCAGGGAGAGGAGAAGTGTCACTGGATAAAGAGGACCCTTACCAAGGTACTTCTTTTAACCCCTGATCTGCTCTATTATTGTCACCTCTGGTAGGTCCTATTTAAGACCATTGAGGAGATATCAGGAGACAATCTACTACATAAAGAGGAGTTAGACAAGTCCATAAAGAGCTACAACCTGGTGGTCTGTATTTTTGCATGAGGAGGAAAAGGAAGAGCACCAGTAGAGTCTGACAAGGTGACCTCATGTTTCTGACCACACTTTAAACATATACTTATCTTCCCCTCTTCCAAAATTACAGCACCGCCATACTTACAGGGTCAAGTCCAGGCTTTATATACGGTAGGTTTAATGTGTTGCAAATTTTTGTGTTTTCTTATTTTTCACCAATGGTGGTTGTAGTGATTTCTCTTTGTTTTTTCTTGTGTGAATGGCTGAGACGTGATGATGTTTGTAATGTCTACAGCAGATTACCAGTGGCCCTGAAAAGTTACCTAGCACAGGGCCCCAAAATTTCTAATGCTGGCCCTAACTGGTGAACCCAACGTTATACATTCATCCATTCAATATCTAAGAAGATCACATTCTTCATGAGATTAAGCAATGTCTATTTCCTGAAAAAGCCCATTTAGATATGTTATCATTGTTTCTCCTCCAATATTGTTTTGCCTTGTATCTTTATACCGGTTTTTGGACTTTTAATTAAATTGATAAAGCATCATATCTGTTTTTAATCAACTATAGTTGCGTTGACTACCAATTATACATTGCTTATCTAGGTAGCCACTAGAGATGGTCGAATTTTTTAAAAAACATTCAAACATTTTGACGATTTTCAATTATTTGCAAAGCCACGGAGCATGGTATCATCACCAAACTTGCTGGAGATGTAGAGAAGGGTTGGGGGGTACACTCCCAAAAAAAGTATGTCTCTAACACAAATAGTTTTTGCACAAATTAAGTTCAAAGTTCGGAATTTCGACTTCAACTTTGAACTTAATTTATGCAAAAATATACTGCAATACTATAATATACTTACTTTATGCAAAAATATACCCTGAGGTCCTCCCGTGCTGACCTTGAGCACGTGAGGACCTCAGGTAATATTGGCACCACCACCATCACCTACTCTACCATTGACACATCGTCCTACTACTGACCTGCCTACAGCTTATTGCTGGCCTCAATCTTCTACCGAACAGTGGGAAGCCCCCTGTCCCGCCCCCCCCGTGCTCCCATGAGATGGTTCGGACCCATGGGAGGCCTTTACATCCTGATATGAACATACATTTTGTTCTTGATCTCTTGTTCTTTTGACTTTTGATTAATTGTTTATTGATCCGTTGTACTCTGTATTATTAATAATTTCTTTAAATCCTCCATCTGGAGGTGTTGTAGTAAAAATAGAGTCCCCTCTCCTTGCTCCCTGCAAGGAAAAACTGATGGTGGGATAGGCAATTACCCTTGACCTCTTGGTATTCATAAATATAGAGAGTTTGGAGTTCAAGTGATACCGTTTATAGGCTAACTGAAGTCATTAGAGAAGCAAGCTTTCGGGATTCAGGCCTGAAGAAGGGATCTGCGATATCCCGAAAGCTTGCTTCTCTAATGACTTCAGTTAGCCAATAAACGGTATCACTTGAACTCCAAACTCTCTAAACCTAAAGCCCCCCATAGACGGGCAGACTCCCGGCCATAGTTGTAGCAGACCAACCTGCGTGCTCGCTCCCGCCGAACACATCAAGGTTGGTCTGCCGCAACTATGTGGGAGCCCACCTTGAGTTATGTTGAAAAAAAGCCGGCAGGTCGGATCCAACACGGATCCGACATGCCGGTTCTTTTTCTGCCCGACTGACAGTCAGAACAGCTGCAGCCTGTTAACTCAGAGGGGGAGTCTCCTCCCCCTCCGAGTTAATTGGCGAGAGTCTGACAGGAATCCCGTGTGTCAGTGGAACACACAGGATTCCTGTCCGACATTTAGCAGACTGCTCACAGCATAGTGACGTCACGACGCTGTAATCAGTCTGCTAAAGGTCTGTCATAGATCGAGGTGTCTATGGCAGGCTTTAGGGATGGGTAACCTGGACAGAAGGTAATGGCTCAATCCGCAAATTCTTTCTCTCATCTTTTTTTATCTGATATTGATGAAGGCCTTGTGTATGGGAAAGCATCATCAATGTGTTGGACCTGTGTTGCAGACCACTTCATTTGAATAATGGAACCCTACAACCAAACCTCCATTAAAGAATTCCTCTTGGTTGGATTTCCCCGGGACGAGAAAATCTGCATATCGTTCTTTGTCGCGTTATTCCTGATGTACATATTTATCGTTCTTGGAAACATTTTTCTGATCGCCGCAATCGTGGTCAGTCCCAAACTTCACCTACCCATGTACTTTTTCCTCTGCAATCTAGCGTTCATTGACTTGTCCTTCTCATCCAGCTCTCTTCCCAAAGTCTTTGTAGATATATTTTCCACCAGAAGGACAATCGGCGTCACAGGCTGCATGGTGCAGATGTACAGCGGCAGATTCCTAGGGAGCGCCGAGTCTTTTTTACTGGCGGTGATGGCGTACGATCGCTACGTGGCAATATCCTTCCCATTGTATTATAACGTCATCATGAACTGGAAAATCTGTACGATCATAATAATCATCATGTGGCATGGCAATTTCTTCATATCGGTGGTCCCGTTTATTGTACGGCCTCTGGTGTTTTGTAAATCCAACAGACTGGACCACTTTGCCTGCGAGATGTTGGGGGTCCTGGAGCTGGCCTGCGGAGACATCACCTATTTTAGAATAACCATGTTTGTTGTGAGTTTATTTATACTGGTAGTTCCGCTGGTGTTCATTGTGATGTCTTATATATTTATCATCGCCTCCATATTAAAGATTCGCTCTACTGGTGGAAGGTCCAAAGCATTTTCAACCTGTGCGTCTCACCTGACCGTTGTCTCCATGTTTTATGGGGCCAGTATTAGCATGTATGTTGGCCGAAAGAGAAGTTTCTCTTCAAATCTGAAATATTTTTCTATTGTTTATGGCGTTATCACCCCCGTGTTAAATCCTTTGATCTACAGCTTGAGGAATAATGACGTCAAAGAGGCTTTTCAGAAAATAGTTGGGAAGGTCGGCCACAAACACCCCCAGTAGGCCTGAAGTAAAGCTGCTACTAGGCTATTGGAGAAACCAATGGACTCTTATTAAAATACTGTTAATACTTTTATTTTGTAACTTTTATGTATTTTTTTTAATACCGTATTTTTCGGACTATACGACGCACGGGACCATAAGACGCACCCAGTTTGTAGGGCAGGTAAAGCAGAAAAAAAAGATTTAATACGTTTTCACATCAATTGGGTTAATGCAATATATTCAGTGAATGCAATATTCAATTCAGCCAGAAGGTGTCACTAGCAGCAGCACACTCTCAGCAGAACTTCACACTGATCGGCAGGAGGAAGGGGGGTGGAGGGCTGGGCTGTCTTCTGCTCTGCTCTCCCGATGTTACTGGTTCTGTGTCCGTGGGGCAGCAGAGTGATTGCTGTTTCCACGGACAGAACAGATAGGTATAGATGCCAGTTCATCTACACTTCTGTCTTCATTGCCTATGCCAGTTCAGGGCTGGCATAGGCAATTACACAGTTCAGATGGGAGAGCCGGCATTGATCGGCATTTCACATCTGACAGCTCCTCCAGCTCCCCCAGCTAATCTTTGTGCCGGGAGAGCTGGCAGGAAGCCAAGGTGCGACCACCGGCGGCCGAGGATGGGCATTTGGACCATAAGACGCAGGCACTTTTTGCCCCCAATTTTGGGGGTGAAAAAGTGCATTTTATGGTCCAAAAAATACGGTACACTTCAGATGATATCTGTGACTACAGATGTACCCTCTCCTCAGGGGCGGTCTCAGGCTGATCTGTGCCCTGGGCGAGTACCCCCTCTAGCTCATCACTGCCGTAGAACTCTTGGGGGGGGGGGGTCCAGTGGCGGGGTGCTGGTGAGTGACAGAGTTATGGACTCACCAGCACGAGTGTCTCTTTTCCAGGGCTGCTGCATGCCTAATAGGTGGGTGCGCTGGGGGAAGGCATCTGTGTACCAGTAAAAATGTTGTTGAACCCTTGAGGTACACGCTAGATGGAGTACAGAGATAAGATAATAAGTATAATAAGTGAAGATAAGTTTTACCCACACAGTTCACACCACCACACCCACGTCTGGCCAGGGGAAGTAAGACCAACAGTGGCTGGTACTTGGGTGTCCTGGGATACAGTGGTCCAGCAGGTGCACGACACAAACAGTATCCCTGCTGGCAATAGGATCTGCCGTCTGGATGGTACGCCACTCCACTGGAAACCTTCCACTGGTGAGGAAAACTTGAAACTCTTTGTAACTGGGGCTTGAAAAGATATTGCGCTCCCCAGCTGCCCGGACACCGCACTGGACTGTGGTGGGTAAAGGGCCTTGGAGTTGACAGCGTGCCCAGTTACTCCTATATATATCTTTTGGAGCCCAGTATCATGGTCAAGATTCTGCAGGTGCATGTCACTACACCACAAGGCTAGCAATGGCCAAAACGGCACCTTCTGCTAGAACATTCCACAAAGACCCTGAAATGGAAAAAGCCACAGTCCTGTGCTCCCACCCCCTGTAGCTTTTGTCTGATGTCACCAGTCCAGGGTGATAGGAAAAAAAGCATGCGCATTGGGCAAATTCCAGTTGAGCGTTGATTACAATTGTTTGATGAGGGTCCTTGCACCACCATTGGGAGAAGTATTGGGCCTGAAACTCCACTGTTCCCACCCAACCATGGGTCATGTTCCCAGGGCCACCATCAGACAGCCCCATCCTGGGACCGACCATCTAGGGGGTTTGGGGGTCTGCTGCTTGGTCCTGTGTGGTGGCAGACAGCAGCCTCTGTGAATCTGTGTACTAGCCAGAGAGGAAAGAGACCTGCAGCGTCCCACTCTGCCCCCCCCCCACCTCCTCCCTCATGTGTGTGTGAAAGTAGCTGGTGATGTCATCTGTACTTTGATGGAAAGTGTTTACCAGCAACTGAAGTTGGTGACTGAAGTTGAAATTGCAGATTTAATTGAGATTAAAGCTTGAACACATAAAATAGCTGTACAAACAACTTTACTTTATCATGTATACACTACTGTAAACGTTTTTGCTGTTAAAATGTATACAATTTATGTCACATGGATAACCGCGGGGAAACATAAATAACTATGAAAGTTACTAATTTGCTAATCCATAAAAGCCAATAAAAATGTGGACTTCCTAGTGTGTTGAAGATAATCAGAGTAGGCATATGTAAGGGTAAAATCTGACAAGAGAGGAGCACTGTGTGACAGCTGGAATCTAACTATGAAAGGCTGACCTTTGTACTGCAGGTAGTCTCAGGGGTTAGTTACTAACCCAGAAAATCTCAGGGGTGCACTACTGAGGTATGAGATCTGGGGGATCACACTACTGAGGTATGAGATCTGGGGGGT
>CM070035.1:2836273-2854867 GCA_036250615.1 Ptychadena robeensis
ATAGTGATTGGAAGGTTTAGAAAGATCCTCATATTACATGGTTTTGGTAGAACAAAAGTGTATTGTATAGAAATTGTATGGGAAGATTGTATGGTGTATGGGGGGCTTTAGTTAGCATGACAATTCGGGCAAACCTTCTCTTAAGCTGTTTATGCTACACTTCAATATTGCAGTTTATAGTGGCCTTATATAAAAATATTGATCAAAATAAATAATAAATAATAAACTATTTATCCTTCTTGTGAGAATAGTTAAGGTTTAGGGGAATCCATTAGAGCCTCTAATAATAGGGATATGAGTGTCCATGGTTGTCCAAGATAATTACCCATGTTATATTATTCACATAGATCACCCCCCTGTCCCTGGGTCGATCACTCCCAATACTGAGTCACCTCCCATTTTTGATTTAGACCTAGTGCGTAATATGCGTAATATGTTGACGCTATATAAATAAATGATAATAATAATAATAATAATAGTGGGGATCTTGTACGTAGTGTATGAATCCAGTATACCTCCTGGCGTGCTAGTTTTAAGAATTTGTCTCCCCTCCTTGGGCTCAACATAATTTTTTCTATGACTTGTATTTTAAGGCTAAGAATAGAACCTTCATGACTGTTGTTAAAGTGTTTAGCTACCGAAGTATCTTTTTTCTTTTTCACGTCATATAGGTGTTCTCGTAACCTCACGCACAGTCTTCTTTTTGTTCGTCCCACATATTGGACATTACATTTATCACATGTTATAACATAGATCACATATGTACTCTGACAATTAATTCGTTGTTTTATCTCATATTTCTGTCCACTCACTGACGTAGTACAGAAATGTGGATCCCCTAGAAAACTGCAACAGTTACATCTATTGTAGTTACATTTAAATACACCCTTAAGCTACAGTCGGATTCCATGGCCGATCGATCACCTATCCGATCGATTCCGGCGATCTCAGCGGGAATCGGAGGTCCGATCGATCGGCCAATTAAGTGTGTCCGATCGCTACATACCACCTTGTCCCACGGATTCCTGGACGATTCCGTGTCCGAACGCTTACTCCACAAATGGCAACTCCCCCTGATGTGTGCAGAATCGGATCAGAAAGACCAACATGTCGGTTCTCTGTCTGATCCGATTCTGGGCCCCTGAACGATCGGACGTGATCGGACGGACAAGGTGGGCTTCACGCGATTCCGGGACGATTGTTTCGCGTGCACGCGCCCGGAATCGATCGTCCCAGAATTCCATGGGAAACGGACCCGTGTATGGGGACCTTTACAGTTATGTTCTATTTTCTCACTTTGAAATAAACTGGGTGACAATAATGTTCCTATTGTTTTGGCTTTTTTTGCGATTATTGGTGTACCCTGTTCCAAAATAGACCTCACCTCTGCGTGTAAGTATTTTCTTATGATTTTCTCTACCTGGAGGCCAGGAAATTCACAATTTTAAATATTCGCCATGGGTTTTGCGAATATATATTCGCAAAGCAAAAATAGCACATGTGACCATTGATTTTGAAGGTAATTGTGAGGTGAATATCAAATCGAGTATTAGTAGAATTATTTGCAAAATATCGTGAAGTCGAATATCGCCTATGCCGCTCATCACTAATCATCACATGAATGGCACTAGCAGTGTTGATAATAGGGAGGAACCCCAAAACACTTACCTGTGAGTAGTAATTTAATGAGATCCCTTGCAGCCCCTGTCTCTGATGACGGGCTGCCGCAATGCGCCCTGGAACTCACTGCAACGATGGCTCTGCATTAAAACGAATGATACAAGTTTTCCCATAGAAAACCATTATAAACGCCCCCAGTGGCCACTCGTGTTGTTGCACTCTAAGTTAGCAAATAAACATGGAATCTTTCATGCGATTCCAGGGAACAGCAGGTAAGTACATTGCTTTAGGATTGTGGGGTGATACCAGCTCAGAGGTAAGTCACACTTTCATTTTACATATATTTTAGATTTTAAGTATACACCCGCTTTAATCGAGTATGACATCATTTAGGTCACTGACAGGATCACAAACGCTCTCAGCAGGAGAGACCAAACACTTACCTGTGAGTAGTAATTTAATGAGATCCCTTGCAGCCCCTGGCTCTGATGACGGGCTGCCGCAATGCGCCCTGGAACTCACTGCAACGATGGCTCTGCATTGAAACGAATGACACAAGTTTTCCCATAGAAAACCATTATAAACGCCCCCAGTGGCCACTCGTGTTATTGCACTCTAAGTTAGCAAATAAACATGAAATCTTTCATATGATTCCAGGGAACAGCAGGTAAGTATATTGTTTTAGGATTGTGGAGTGATACCAGCTCAGAGGTAAGTCACACTTTCATTTTACATATATTTTAGATTTTAATCCCGCTTTAATCGAGTATGACATCATTTAGGTCACTGACAGGATCACAAACGCTCTCAGCAGGAGAGACTGAGTCAGCGGCAAGTTGCTGGAAGGGATGAAGCAGGAGTAGTAACAGAGGCTGAGGGTGTAATACATGCAATGATAATACTTCCTACTAATACACAGGTGTAAAGCGTTACAGAGGACGAGTCCCCAAACAATGAAGAGGAACTGCATTGTGATCATTCAGTCAACGGGACCAGCCGGACCCTCTACAGCCAGGAGATGTACGGCCGGCGTTTTACAAATCATTGTTATAAAGATAAACTCGCACTCAGGAGATTAATTATAACGGAGATCCTCCATCAGAGGATTCAAATAATTATTTGTGGGGGGAAATGTGTACAATCATTACAGGCGCTGATCATGTGATGGAAGATTTTAGCATATTGTGAAATTTTAGAAGTTAAGGACATTAAAGTCTTTTCTCTTAACAGACACAATGGACAGGAGGAGATTACAATCATTATATATTGCCTGCCATACACACCCCGACGGGTGCAGGCAGACCAGCTCAGGTGAGCTCCGGAATGCAAACGTCATCACGTTTGCATCCTGATGCATTATGGGGCTGCACTAGTCGCTGCCTTTAGCTTCAATGATATTTAACCCCTGTGAGGGTAATGCTCGGCATACACGCACCGAGCAGGTCAGACCGACCTGCTCCGATGTATGCCGAGATGCTAACGTGATGACGTCATCACGTTAGCATCCCGTTGCATTGTGGGGCCCCTTCAGTCGGCCGGGCACCCTTTGTGTGCCGGCCATAAGCTGCGATGGAGACGCCGTCTTCATTGCAGCTTATGGCATCGGCTTCCATCGGCTCGCGCCGGCCAGAGATTTTCCGACATGTCCGTTCTCTGGCCGGCTGAGAAGTGGGGCGACAGGGATCTGTCGCCCCATGTGGGCACATGCCGATTAGTGGCCAATTTTTAACCTGACCGACGGCGAGAGCACGCACGCCCGTCGGTCAGATTAAAATCCGCCCGTTTATCGGCATGTGTATGCCTAGCATTAGTTCTGTTTGAACTGTTGGTGTGTGCAAATAAACACGGGCAGAAGCCCTAAAGGGTAAACAATCTTTGTGGATTGATGTTTCAGAGACGCCGTTTGAGCTGAACCCCCACAGTATATACTCGAGTATAAGTTTTTCAGCAAAATAAATATCTAAAAAAGGCCCCCCCCCCCTCGGCTTAAACCAGAGTCAGGGTCAGAGTCAGGGCTCCACTTAGCTATCCGGGTGTTCACTGGCCTCCCTGCTGATGCCTCAGCCTCTGTGAATGTTCCTATGTGTATTCAATATTCTCTTCAATGGGAATTATTTCTGAAATCGGCTGGTGAAATGTAAACAAACTGCATGGCAGCGCCATCTAGTGGACTGTTTGCTAATTATTACTGGAGATGATGGCATTTCAATGAGAAAACTCTACTTCTTATTATTTAATCATAAAAATAAGTTTCCATTCCATGTATTGGTCCCAATATTAGTAAAGACTTATAAAGAGTCAGGGCTCCCCTTACCTGTTCGCTGGTCTCCCTGCTAATGCCTCAGCTTCTGTGAATGTTCCAATGTGTTTTCAATATTCTTTTTAATGGGAATTATTCCCGATATCGGCTGGTGAAATTTAAACAAACAACATGGCAGCGCCATCTAGTGGACTATTTGTAATTTTTATTGGAGATGCTGGAATTTCAATTAGAAATCTCCACTACTTATGATTCAATCGTCAAAATAAGTTTCCATTCCATGCATTGGTCCCAATAAAAATAGTAAAGACTTATAAAGAGTCAGGGCTCCACTTACATGTTCGGGTGTTCGCTGGTCTCACTGAAGGCCTCAGCTTCTGTGAATAGTCTGATGTGTATTCAATATTCTCTTCAATGGAAATTATTTCTGAAATCGCCTGGTGAAATGTAAACAAACTGCACAGCAGCGCCATCCTGTGGACTATTTGTTTCTTTTTATTGGAGATGATGAAATTTCAATTAGAAAACTCCACTACTTGTGATAAGTTTCCATTCCATGTGATGGTTCCAATAATAATAAAGACTTATAAAGAGTCAGGGCTCCACTTACCTGTCCAGGTGTTCACTGGTCTCACTTTAGATGCATCAGTCTCTGTGAATGTTCCTATGTGAATTCCACATTCTCTTCTATGGGAATTATTTCCAAGATCGGCTGGTGAAATGTAAACAAATATTTTTAGTTTAACCCCCCCTCCTGCCATTTCTGACGGTCCCAGCTCGTCCAGCTCTGACCTGTTAGAACAGCAGTGGACGAGCTGGGTTAGCCAGGCAGAGATCGGAGACACAGGAGCGCAAACTCACTGCTCCATCTAATGAAGAGGCAGCTGCAGAGAACGGATAATTAAGAATAATATTAAATAATGTATTCTGCATTGAAAACACTATTTAATATGTTTCCCTGTGTAAAATAAATGATATAAATGATCCGGTGTCCCCATGTCCTCCTTCAGCTGGCTTCTTCCTGCTTTTCTCTCCCGATGTTACTTTCTGTTCCTGAATGTAATACATTGGCTTCAATGTTACAATGCTCTCCTATGTAACCTGTCACATCTGCAGCACCATCTAGTGGTCGCAGTGCTAATTTACCTGATACAGTGAAGTATAGAAATCTTCATTACCTGATATTGTGAGTTATTCACAAAGCCTCTGAACATGTTATTATATTCGGGATGTCACCTGACTCCTGTATGGACAGACTTTGGGAAGTTACAGGCCTGCAATGTGAAAAACTTTTTTCCATTAGTCTATGGTAACAGAAATCTGTATCTCAGCAGTGCGCTAGGGAGGTTAAACCCGCTTTAAGAATGAGTACCTCCTAATCTATCTGACTTAAGCTGGGCATAGACGGGTCATTTTCCCATCGTCTGCTTAGCCGACCGACTGGCCGCGGTGATGTCATCACGCACGGCCGCTAGTGCCAAGAATCTGCTGTCCCCATCCAAACTAATGGGGATTTACCAGCATGTTGCATCACCGTGCGATCCGACATGCGGCAGATTCCTGGTCAATCTGACCAGATGGGCGCACCGGATTTTTTGCCGCCCGACCTTTTTCTCTGCCGGGAATCTGACCGTCTATGCCCAGCGTTATGCCTGCCATACACATGCCGATAAGCGGCTGATTTTTCACCTGACCGATGGGCGTGCGCGCTCGCTCAGCGGAAAAATCTGCCGCTTATCGCCGTGTGCCCACATGGGGCGGCAGATCCCTGTCGCCCCACAGCTCGGCCGGCCAGAGAACGGACATGTCCGATAATCTCTGGCCGATGGAAGGCGATGCCATTAGCTTCAATTAAGACCGGCGTCTTCATTGAAGCTAATGGCCGGCACACAAAGGGTGCCGGCCGACTGAAGGGGCCCCATAATGCACCAGGGTGCAAACGTGATGACGTCATTCCGGTGCATATCGGAGCTGGTCTGTCGGCACCCATCTGTGGGTGTATGGCAGGCATGAATCATTTTCACTATCTCACAGTCCATATAAGCTGCTTCTCAGTCACAGGCCTGTAACCTGCTTGAAAAAGACTTAGGCCTTGTTTCCATTGATGCGATTCCAGGCGTTTGTAACCGCGCGGCTGAACGCATTGCATAGTTGTTGCGCGTTTTTGTGCGTTTACGCGACACGATTTTTTGCCCATACGCGCCCAGAATACGCATCTGCTATGCCATGCGTTCTTGCGCGTTTTCGCGCGTTTTGAAATGCATCCAATGCATCCCTATGGGCGCGTTTTTTGGGATGCGGATGCGGTTGGGACGCGGATGCGTTTCAAAACGCTGCAGCTAGCGTTCAGAAACGCGCCCTAAACCGCATCCGTGCGCGATCGCTCGCAACCGCACCAGTGGAAACTACATTGAAGTTTCCAATGGATGCGGTTGTTTGCGCTTGCGGCCGCGCGGTTACAAACGCGCGGAAACGCGAGGAATCGCATCAATGGAAACAAGCCCTTAAACAAAAGCAGAAAGCCCAGCAGTCGGCACTCGGGCCTGCATTTCCACATACGTCCCGAAGCAGAGTCACACGGGCCCGATTGTCTTCTTGAACAACAAACTTGTTGAGCAAATTGAATAACGCTCAAGGCTGAAACTGACAGCAGTGCTGCGCCAACTAAAGGTTCAGCACAGGGAAACATATCACCAACAAAATAATGCTCAGGATTCTCTTTTCGCAAACTCCACACATGGGATCTTCCCACAGTAAATCGTCAGTTTGCATAAGTTTGACAATTCCTGATCTCCAGTCATTATTACCTTTATTGTGAAAATCTGCACTTGTACATGCGCATCTTGTGAACGCAATGTGTGTTGTCACAGTGACATCTTGTGTCAGAATGTGAAATAGCAGCTGCAGTGTAATCACCACATGAGACAACACTCACAGAAGTCATTCATTGTGAAAATCGGCACTTGTACAGGGGAATATTGCGAACTCAATGTGTGTTGTAAAGGCGACATCTAGTGGCAGAATGTGAGATAGCAGCTGCAGTCTAATCACCACATGAGACAACACTCGTAGAAGTCATTCATTGTGAGACTCCATCCAAAGTAATGGGATCAGCCATGAATTTATCAACATGTTGGATCCCTGTGCAATGCGACATGCGGGAGATTTCTGGTCCATCTTGTCAGGTGGGCGCACCCAATTTTCAGCCAGGCGATTGTCAGGAACGCGCACGGCGGTCGATCGGCCATAAAATGGGGTAGGAATCGCCCCGTGTATGGCTACCTATAAAGGGGTAAATCTCGGCTTTGCATTAAAACGAATAAGACGTACTTTACCATAGAAAACCATTATAAACGCCCCCAGTGGCCACTCTTGATATTGCACTCTGAGTTAACCCCCAAAAGCCTGGCTGATAAAGATGGAATCTCTCATGTGATTCCAGGGAACAGCAGGTAAGTAGATGAATTATTTATGAATGAAATGAATGAATGTATATGATGAAATCTATACGATGAATGAAAGGCGAGCAGTTTTACCTGTGGAACGCCAAAGTCACCAGACTGGCTGCATTTCTATGTGAAGATGGTCAGTCGTCCATCCGACCAGTTTTCTCAAGAACTGACAAAGCCGGTCAGGTGACTAGGGAAGATCTCGAAGGAAAGTCCAGCGGCTCTGACCGACCACCATGACCCGGATGAACCTTCCCTGTAACCACAGTAACGTATTGATCATACGGTTCTATGGGCGGTTGGGTGGACGGGGTGAGGTCTACGCGTTGCTAATAGAGATGGTCGAATTTTTCGACTTGCTATCTTTCAGAGCTGATTGCAAAGCCCCTGAAAATGGTATCATCACCAAAATTGCTGGAGATGTAGAGATTGATGGCAAGGGTACCTATTGCATCTTGTGGCACAAGACGGTCTTACAAGGGGGAAAAGATCCAGAATTGATGGACTATATAAGCTTATTCATCGGTCTCCAAATTCATTTTCAAAAATCTTACCGCTAAAATCACTATCCACGATATCCACAAGCCTTTGCAGAATGAGAAGAAACAAAAAAGAAGGAGTCCTTGTTTTTGTCACAGATCCGCAGCCGGACTAGAAGGAATCTTGTCCTGCTCCGCTCTAAGAACCTCCCTTGACAACCATGGGTTACGTTTCCAGCCCTGGAGCTCCCTCTGCTGGAGCGTGATCCTGCATGAATCTAATCAGCTGCTCCTCCCCTCCTGCTCTTTATAAGTGAGCCTCCGGTGACCGGAAGTGTCTTTGGGTCTTATGCGTTTGCTACCAGTCGCACTTTTTACCTGCCTGACAATCCTGACAGTACGACCCTCTGCTTGGTCCATGGACTACTCTTACTCCTTATCCTCTGCACGTCCTATGGTATTCTGTCCCTGACTCCCTCCCGGCTTCTGACCCATTGTCTCGTTCATCAACTTCCCTTAAATGCTTGGAACTACGTATTGGTTGTACCCTTCAGCTGCCATCATTGCACAGGTTGTTTCTGAGGACCTAAACCCTGGGGATTACCGTGCAGCCAATTCCAACTCCCTTTCTGGGACCTGCAACCTGGGATTTCCATCATCCAATTCCATCTCCCTTTGAGGGACTCTGGTTAATACCAGCATTCCCCTTAACTCTGTGCCCCCCGGATTGCACCCCTGCAATTTGGTCCAGTGGTCCACACCCTGAATCACCGGTGTCAGCCCCCCGTTACACATACTTGGTTGAAAAAATTCGTAATGTGTTTTTTGGTGTCCTCAAATGTTCTGATCTCCTTCCGACATATCACAGAACCTTCAGCAACCCAACCACGCAGGCTCCTCCAAAAATCCAGATGAGACTGTTACTATTAACTCTGTACACATACTTATTTAACGCTTATGGCAAATACCATAGAAATTTACATATTATCATGTGTTGATGTATGGTAATACCCTGTGGGCTCAGCCAATTCGCAGCCCTCCCATGTGCACGGGTCAGGAGAGGGCCCTGGGTGAACTTTACTCCCCCTGTATACAAGTACAGCACAGGCAGCTGCCCGTTTGGCCCCAATTTTCTCCCCCGACCAATGAGGAGGCAAGCGTTTTAACAAACACGTTCCTGTATGCATGTGGGGCGCTCCGTTACTACGGATACCGGCACTTTCAATGTATCACAAAGGTGAACTACATGAACTGACCGTCCATCAGTCTCTGTACGAGGATCTTACACTCTAATGCCCCCCACAGTCACACATTATTTTATACATTTATATACTCTCGGACATAGACCCGCAGGCGCTGTAACATAGAATCAACTGACACGGTACCATCAGCCTCTGTCACAGAGGAGCTGAGCTCTAATGTCCTCCCCACAGTACACACTATTATTACTCATTTATATATCTCTGACTTAACCGCAGCCTGTACAGAGATCACTCTGACCTGTCACATCATCTCTGTACAGGTAGCTGACGCGCTAAATGTCCCCACCCCACAGTCACACACGATTATTATATATTTATATACTCTGACATATCAGCAGCGCTGTACAGATATCACTGACCAGGTACATCAGTCTCTGTACAAGGAGCTGGACGCTCTAATGTCCCCCCCCCACATCACACCTATTATTATACTAGATCTCTCTGACATATGAACCGCACTCGCTGTACAGAGATCACTGACTGGTTCACCTCATTCTCGTACGAGGAGCTGAACGCTCTAATGTCCCCCCACAGTCACACACTATTATTATACATTATCTCTGACATATACCCGCAGCGCTGTACAGAGATCACGACCGGCTACAATCAGTCTCTGTAGCGGAGGCTGACTCTCTAATGTCCCCCAGAGTCACACACTATTAACTAGACAATTTATATATCTCTGACATATACCCCGCAGCGCTGTCAGAGATCACTGACCGGACAAAAAAAAAAATCACATCAATTCCTCTGTACAGAGGAGCTGACGCTCAAAAATGTCTCCCCCACATCACACACTATTATTAATCATTTATTTTCTTCTCTGACATATACCGCAGCGCTGTAACAGAGATCACTGACCGGTCACTCAGTCTCTGTACAGAGGAGCTGACTCTCTAAACAAAACTAATGTCCCCCCACAGTAACAACACACTATTATGATACATTTATATATCTCTGACATATAACCGCAGCGCTGTACAGAGATCACTGACGGTCACATCAGTCTCTGTACGAGGAGCTGACGCTCTAATGTCCCCCCAGAGTCCACACACTATTACTATACTTTATATATCTCTGCATAATACCGCCGCGCTGTATCAGAGATCACTGCCCGGTCACACAGTCTCTGTACAGAGGAGCTTGACGCTCTATGTCTCCCCATTCACACACTATATTAATCATTAATATATCTCTGACATATACCGCGCGCTGTACAAGAGATCACTGACTCGTTTCACATCAGTCTCTGTACAGAGGACTGACTCTCTAATGTCCCCCCACCAGTCACACACTATTATTATCATTATATCTCTCTGCATATACCGCAGCGCTGTCACCGATCACTGACCGTCACCCATCAGTCTCTGTAACAGAGGGAGCTGACGCTCTAAATGTTCTCCCCACAGTCCACACACTATTATTATCATTTATGTATCTCGACATATCCCGCAGCGTGTACAGAGATCACTGACCGTCACATCATGCTCTGTACAGAGAGCTGACGCTCAAATAATGTCCCCCCCCACATTCCCCAACTATTATTGATACATTTACATATCTCTGACTATACCGCAGCGCTGTACAGAGATCCACTTGACCATCCACATCAGTCTCTGTACAGGAGCTGACGCTCTAATGTCCCCCCACAGTCACCATGAGGGCAGCCTCATGTGTAGATTTCCTCAGGGTTGGCTCCTCTTGCAGGCACCTAGGTACGTTGTGGTGTAATCGCACCCCAATAGATGTGAGTAACCGCCCCACACAACTCATCACATACCTGTACTGGGTTTTAACCCCTGGCGCATTCAGCGCCATCACACACAACCGCCACCTTAAAGATTGTTCTAAACCTCAACAAACTAACCGACCACAGAACGTGCGCAAACCATTCTCCTGACAACCAACTCTCAACACCACACCTTATATAGTGTGTGGAAAAAGCTCCTTCCTCCCGGAGGGTCTCACCATCACTGCACTGCTTTGTAAATCTCCCGTCCACAGAGACGGGCGGGCCGTACTGGCCATGGAAGGTGTTGCAGATTTGTAATTAAATATGCGATCAGCTGACGCCGCAATCCGCTTCCCTTCAGATTAAAAATTTAAACCAGTTTAATTGGTATTTTTATGCCAATCAACACACTACGGCCAGGGCGGCAAACAAACTGGACAAAACACCACATCTCCATAAAGGAGAACCTGATTACCCCCGTAACAACCCGACCCCACATGGGTTTACCCCAGCAACTCCCATAATGGCGAACAGATGTCCAATCCCCCGTATACAACCCTGACCCCCTATGGGTGGTACCCACAACTCCATAAAGGAGAACATGATGTACCCCCCGTAACAACACTTCTGACCCACAACGCCATAAAGGAAACCTTATTACCCCGTATACAACACTTGGACCCACCCACTATGGTGTACCCCACAACTCCATAATGGGAACTTATGTACGCCCCGTATACAACACTGACCCCCCCTATGGGTGTACCCCACAACTCCATAGGAAAACATGATGTACCCATACCCCCTTATACAACACTTACCCCACAACTCCTAAAGAGAACATTCTGTACCACCCCTATACAACACTGACACCCACTATGGTGTACCCCACAACCCATAATGGATAACATGATTTACCCCCGTAACAACACTGACCCCACTATTGGGGTGTACCCCACAACTCGTAATGGAGAACCTGATGTACCCCCGTATACCACACTGACCCCACGATGGGTTACCCACAACTCCTATGGAGAACATGATGTACCCAAACCCCCGTATACAACACTGACCCCACTATGGGGTGACCCCCACTCCATAATGGAGACCATATGTACCCCCCGTATACAACACTGACCCCACTATGGGGTGTACCCCCAACTCGTAATGGGAACCATGAGCACCCCCGTATACACGACTGACCCCACTATGGGTGTACCCCACAACTCATAAAGGGAGAAATGATGTACCCGTATACAACACTGACCCCACATGGGTGTACCCACACTCATAATGGAGACATTTATGTATCCCTCGATCAACTTGACCCACTATGGGTGTACCCCCACACTACATATGGAGACATGATTTACCCCGACCCGTATACAACACTGACCCCACTATGGGTGTACCCCCACAACTCCATACTGGAGAACATTGAGTCCCCCGTATACAACAACTGAACCCCACTAAGTAATACCCCACAACTCCATAATGGAGAACTAGATGTACCGCCCCTTATACAACACTGCACCCCATACTGGGTGTACCACCCCACCACTCCATAATGGAGAACATGATGTACCCCACCCCCCCGTATACACACTGACCCCCACTATGGTGTACCCCCACAACCCATACTGGAGAACACATTATGATCCCATCTATACAACACTGACCCCACTATGGGGTGTAGCCCACAACTACATAATGGGAAGACATGATGTACCCCCGTATACACACTGACCCCACTATGGGTGTACCCACAACTCCATAATGGAGAACATGATGTACCCCCCCCGTATACAACACTGACCCCACTAACGGGTATACCCCCAACTCCATAATGGAGACCATGATGTACCACACCCATACCCACTGACCCCACTATGGGTGTACCCCCACAACTCCATAATGGAGAACATATGTACCCGCCCTATACAACCTGACCCCACTATGGGTTTACCCCACAACTACCTAATGGAGAACATGTGTACCTCCCTGTATACAACCTGACCCCACTATGGGTTGTACCCCACACTCTCCATAATGGAGAAAATGATGTACCCCGTATACAACACTGACCCCACTAAGGGTATACCCCACAACTCCATAATGAGAACATTAATGTACCCCCCCGTATACAACAACTGACCCCACTATGGGGTGTACCCCCACAACTCCCATAGGGAGAACATTATGTACCCCCCTCTACACTGACCCCACATCTCCATAAAGGAGAACATGATTACCCCCGTATCAACACTTACCCCACTATTGGTGTACCCCACAACTCCATAAAGGAAACTGTGATGTTAACCCCCCGTATACAAACTGACCCTCACTATGGGTGTAACCCCACACTCCATAAGGGAGAACATTATGTACCCCCATATCACTGACCCACAACTCCATAATGGAGAACATGATGTACCCAGTATCCAACGCTGACGCCACCACTATGGGTTTAATACAGTACCCACACGCCATAATGGAGACCATGATGTACCCCCCCCGTATACAACACTGACCCCCCTATGGGGTGTGCCCCAACCTCCATAATGGAGAACATGATGTACCAACCCCCGTATACAACACTGACCCCATTAGGGGGGGTTCCCCCACTCCTAAATAGAGAACTTATGCTCTGGCAAGGTCAGGTTCAGCTCTCCTGTTTCTAAGAAACTTCCAAGAGATTTTGGGGGGGGGGGGGGGGGGGGGAGTAATGTGTGGCCAGGTACCGCCCATCGCCAATACCCTTCTAGGGACCCCACTCCTACCTCAGTGCTGCTGACTAGTATAATCGGCATCTGTGGTGGCCGGTGTCTCGGTTTCTCGGCTGCTATCTGCTCCCTCTCCTGCCTGCTCATCTTCTACCAGCATTTGGGGGGGGGGGGGTGTCCTGGGGTATTACCAGGCCCCCCCCCCTGCTGTGGTCAGCGCAGGGTGGAGGTGATGGTGGAGAACAAGGCCTGCAGCCAGCTAGGTTGGTCTTTCCTACCATTATGTATGTTCTTATAGAAGGGAGGGATGATACTTATACTGGAGCCAACAAACATTAGGCTAAAGAAGCCGCGGGTGGCAGACCATTGTCCCAGAGAGTTCCAATCACAAAGACGTAGACCGGGAGTCCAAGGCAAAAACTAAATCTGACGAACGACACTCGTAAGTAGATGCGGGTTTTCTGTTTAGGAGCGGCTCACTCCAACCACTCACCCTTTGGGGTCCCAAGCAATGAGAGAACCGACCCCACTTCACAACCGGCCGCCGCACAACATCCACATGATATTCATGGAATCTGCCACTCGCATCTTCCATACTATCACCAGAGACAAACAAGTCCGTAATGAGTCATGTGACACAAGCCACTAAGTCAATGAAAAGACACAAGACATCGGGGCCGGGGTCAAAGACAACTTTGCAGTCTTTGTCCCTGCACAAACTGTTTTGGTTAGTTGAGATAACGATACCTTCTCGGGGTTTATACTGCAGCGCCGTCGTAACTGGACCTCTATAAGGGCTTTCCCCACTTAAGTGATCACCCATTGAATGGTCTCATCCCCCACTGCTGCAGCGACATCGCAGACAAAACACTTCCGATCGCCCCTGAAACGCGGCCCGCAAAAAAAAAACGCGACCGCTCTCCAAAAATCGCTGGGGTGGGGGACAATAGCTAAGTCGCGTTTAGTGCTTGTTTGGAACGTCCTAAAGCAGACCCTAGCTATCCCCTCCTAGGTCACTATGTTCCATGCCCTTGCAGCTGTAGGAATGCGTCTGCCCAGTCCCGCGGGATTGTTACGTCAGCGTCACACCTGTGAAACTCTCTCTCCCTCCCCTTCCGGAGACACTTATCACATTTGCGCCGCCTCCCCCAACGAGCTCTCCTCAGAAGAGACGAGAGGCTTGTCTCTGTAGGAGTGGGGAGGGTGAATGTCGGCTGTCAAGTGATGAGAGGTCGGAGTGCTCAGTTCGCCATACTTAAGATGCTGGCATCAGGATGAAGCGTGATGATGTTAAGTATGTTTTTTTAATTTGTGTATCATTATTAGGAGTACGCTGACAGATGATTCATGCCCCACCAGCACCCGGCCCATGCCCCACCAGCACCCGCCCTGCCCCACCATCACCCGCCCATGCCCCAACCAGCACCCGTCCCATGCCCCCATCACCCAGCCCTGCCACCAGCACCCGCCCTGCATTCTTTTTCTTACAACCCCCCCCCCCCCCTGTGTTACACACACACACACATCTTTATATAAAACAGATAGAAGGTCACAGAGTGGAGACCACCTAATCAGAGCCGGAGATAGTGACCGAGACGGAGACAGACCACCAGCCCACCCGTCAGCGGAGAAACCCACCATGACGGCTCTCCACAAACTATCATCTAATTCCTCCACCATAGTCATATCACTGACTGTCCTCATAGGATCTGACAATCTAATGTCCTCACCAGAGTCATATCACTGACTGTCCTCAGAGGATCTGACAATCTAATGTCCGCAACATAGTCATATCACTGGACTGTCCTCAGAGGAGCGACAATCTAAGGTCCTCACCAATATTCATATCACTGACTGTCCTCAGAGGAGCTGACTGTCCTAATAGTCCCCACATAGTCATATCACTGACTGTCCTCAGAGGGCTGACAATCTAATGTCCTCACCATAAGTCATATCACTGACTTTCCTCAGAGAGCTGACAGTCTAATGTCCCCACCAATATCATACTCACTGACTGTCCTCAGGTAGCTGACACTAATGGTTTCCCCACCAGAGGCATATCACTGACTGTCCTCATAGGAGCTTGACAATCAATGTACTCACACATAGGTTCATTAAAAAAAAAAAAAAAAATTCACTGACTGTCCCCCAGAGAGCTGCCAATCTAATGTCCTCACCAATAGTCCATATCAACTGACGTCCCTCAGAGGATCTGACAATTAATTCCTCACCATGTCATATCACCGACTGTCCTCAGAGGAGCTGACATCCTAATGTCCCATCCATAAGTCACATACTGACGTTCCTCAAGTGCTGACAATCTAATGTTCCCCACCCATAGTCCATATCACTGACTGTCCCTCAGAGGAGCTGAGAAATCTAATGTCCCGCCCGCCATAGTTCATATCACTGACTGTCCCAGATGCGCTGATCAAGCTAATGTCCCCACCATAGTCATATCACTGCTGTCCTCAGAGTGAGCTGACAATCTAATGCCCCACCAGAGTCCTATCACTGACTGCCCCAGAGGCAGCTGACCAGCTCTGTCCTCACCATCGTCATCTATCACTCGACTGTCCTCAGAGGAGCTGAGAATCTAATGTCCTCACCATAGTCATATCACTGATGTCCTCAGAGGAGCTGACAGTCTATGGTCCCCACCATAGTCATATCACTGGACTGTCCTCAGAGAACTGACAATCTATGTCCCCACATAGTCTATCACTGACTGTCCTCACAGGAAGTCTGATAATCTAACTAATGTCCCCACCATAGTCATATCACTGACTGTCCTCAGGGGAGCTTACAATCTAATGTCCTCACCATAGTCATATCACTGACTGCCATCAGAGGAGCTGACACTCTAATGTCCCCTACCATCAGGTCAATCAACTGACTGCCCTCAGAGGACTGACAATCTATGTCCCCACCATATCATATCACGGACTGTCCCTCAGAGGAGCTGACAATCTAATAGTCCCCCCACCATAGTCATATCACTGACTGTCCTCAGGGAGCTGATAATCTAATTCCCCACCCATAGTCCATATCACTGACTGTCCTCAGGGGAGCTGACAATCTAATGTCCTCACCATAGTCATCTCACTTGACTGTCCGCAAGGAGCTTCACAATCTAATGTCCTCCCCATAGTCATATCACTGACTGTCCCTCAGAGGCAGCTGACAATCTAATGTCCTCACCATAGTCATATCACTGACTGTCCTCAGAGGAGCGGACAATCTAATGTCCTCACCATAGTCATATCACTGACGGTCCTCAAAGAGCTGACAGTCTACTGTCCTCACCATAAGTCATATCACTGACTGTCCGCAGAGGCGCTGACAAATCTAATGTCCTCACCATAGTCATATCACGACTGTCCTCGAGGAGCCGACAGTCTAAATGTCCTCACCAAGTCAATATCCTGACTGTCCTCAGAGGAGCTGACAATCTAATGTCCTCACCTAGTCATATCACCACCACTGTCCTCAAGGAGCTGACATCCTATGTCCTCACCATATTCATATCACACCCTGTCCTCAGAGGAGCTGACACTCTAATGTCCCTCACCATAGTCATATCACTGACTGTCGCCTAGAGCTGACATCTAATGTCCTCACCATAGTCATATCACACCCTGTCCTCAGAGGAGCTGACAATCCTATGTCTCACCCATAGTCATATCCCTGACTGTCCTCAGAGTACTGACAGTCTAATGGTCCTCCCACCAATAGTCATATCACGGACTGTCACCTCATAGTTCACCTGCTGCTCACAATTGAAACCCAGGAGCATGTGTGACCCCCCCCCCCCCCCCAGGGCTACATTCTCTTAGCAACAACCTATGATCACTTCATCTGTGTGTGTTCACCTTTCCGTGTCGGTCGCAGAATCATTCCTCCCTGGCAAGTCCTTCAGACATGGAGCATATGGGCAACCACCGCACGGATTACACACCCACCCAGCACCCGTAAGGGTTTCGGGAGGGTTCGCCCCCGGGTCCATCATGGTACATTACCTTATTTAAGCTCGTCAATGGAGAGATAACAATACAAAAAGCAGAACCTGAACTGTCCATCTCCTGGCAGCTGCCCTATAATAGACCTGGCGTGGCGTGAGCACCCACAAATGCACATGATGTGACAACATTCAACACACGCACCGTCCAGACACGTGTGTGCCTGGCGTTGGCGGGGATTGAATTTGCAGGCATCTATACCAGACACTTTGAGCCATCTATACCAACATCCGCACGGTGGAATCAGGGGCTCTCCGAAGCCGATACCCCAATGCCCTGAAACGAGAAGAAGGAGGACGGGTAAATACAAAAGGGAATGATTCGCCTCAATAGTTTGCAAACTACAACATCAAAACACACCCACATCCCCCAAAAAAATAACGTGGAAAATTGTCTGGATTGCACAACTGATTACTGAATCATACCTGTGTATTATCTCCCATCACCCCCACCCCCGGCTACCTGCCTTGGTGTGGCCCATCCCTTGGGGACTACTAGTCCCAGCATGCTTGGACTGGCTGTATAGGTATTTTTATACAAATAGGGGGGGCCATGGGTTGGTAGAAAAGGTTCTCAGCTTATGGGGGGGGTTGGGGGGGGGTGCTTCGGCGGACCTTTTTTATCTCACCTTCTGACGGACATAGTAAATCTATCTGTTTCTTCCATTGAAGGTAGAGGTCCTTTGACCCCTAACCCCCCCTGGTGTGCCCATTAATAGCCATTAGATCTGCCCATTTACTCTAGCATGTAACCCGGCAACGGCTCCAGGTTGGTCCCCGATCCCAAATCTGAGGAGTTTTTTCACCTACACCTCTAAGAGTTTCTTGAATCCTGAGCCTTAAGGGAGTGAACGGGGGTGGGGGGGGTCACATCTGTTGCAGCACTCACTTTTGATTGGCCCCCTGGCGGGTGGGCAACGTACAGCCATCACCAGCCAGTAGTTATACAAAAAGACAGCAGTTGGAGGGTAACATTGGGAAAGGTTATATGATGTCAGTAGGGGAGTTAACAACATCAGGTCAGTTTATGGGGGTGGTTGGGGATATATTT
>CM070035.1:2926186-2939992 GCA_036250615.1 Ptychadena robeensis
GAATCGATCGTGCCGGAATCCGGTGCGAATCCGACACGTGTATGGGGGCCTTAAAACAAAACTTCTCAGCAACCTAATGGTGCTGTGCAAAAGTCATTCCCGAACTCCTTCAGGGACACCACCTAACAAATTCACTGTCTAATTTAACAGGGACAGATGACCAATCTGTCACACCATTCACTCATCAATGTCCCAACAGAACAGAATATAGGTATGGAGTAGGGGAGGGGAGGGGGGTCAATCTGGGGGTAAATATTGGCCAAAGTTTTTCAGTCCTTTTAGGAAAAGTTTAGTTTAGAATTTGAAGAGTCGCGGCATTGAATTCATCATATTAATAAATCTCCTCGTCTCTGCTTCCACAGGGGTTCTTCATCTTTGTCTTCGGCTGCTTGCTCGATAAAAAGGTAGGTGACCCCGCCATTAGTAATAATCATATATGATTGGGTGGGGGCATCAACCAATGGGACCAACGTCTCCTACTGCTTGAATTGAAAAACAAAACTGTCTTTGTGGGATACGGAGATGATAAGTCTCCAAGGACTTTATGAGGAGAATCTGTTAAATTTATTAGGATTTGTCTTCTCCGCATCCCGCAAAGTTGTTTTCTTCTTTTATCTGAATATAAACTGGTGATCACGTTCAACCTTCTGTAATTCCAGAGCTGGAGTCTGGATGAAACTCTACTGTCATTTTGTTATGTGATTTTCCTTTTCTCCATTTAAAGCGGACCTACCACCAGGAATCTCTGTTTTCATGAATGGCGCTAGAAGTGCCGATAATAGGGAGGAATGCAGTGAAAAAACCCCAAAACGTACCTGTAATGAGCAATTTAGGAATATAATCAGCCATTTCCCTTCACTTCCTGGTTAATGGAGAATGCAGAAGCCGGCGCCACGTCACAACACGTGATTTTTCAGTGAGCTGCTTTGAAAATTTCCATAGAAGATCACTGAACGCCCCCAGTGGCCACCCGCGATATTGCACCACCATGTGTATAATGTAGAGAAAATTTTGGAACAGGATAACCTGCATCCGATTTGGCACCCGAGGGAGTCTGATCAATAGGCTCAAGACGCCCTCCTAGGGACTTTTGCGGCACTACAGTCAAGACGTGAATATATTAAATCAATGTATTTTTATTTCAAAGTATTCATTAAATATGGGTTTAACATTCACTAAACAAATACAAAGTAATGGCCCACACTTGGGTCTATACGTTACAGTTGATGTCACTCGACGCGTTTCGCAGCTTCTCGCTGCTTCTTCAGGAGTTGACACTGTATTGGTGTTGGCTACATGTGTATAATGTGTTGGCTACACACTGAAAAATCACGTGCTGCTGTGACGTGGCGCCGGCTTCTGCATTCTCCATTAACCAGGAAGTGAAGAGGAATGGCTGATTATATTCCTAAATTGCTCATTACAGGTACGTTTTTGGGTTTTTTCACTGCATTCCTCCCTATTATCGGCACTTCTAGTTCCATTCATGAAAACATAGATTCCTGGTGGTAGGTCCGCTTTAAGGAGTTTCAGTCCCATGTTTCCCTGAAAATAAGCCAGTGTATTATATAATTTTTGCTCCCAAAGATGCCCTACATCTTATTTTCGGGAGATGTCTTATATTTCCATGAAGAAGAATACGGCACTGGGGTATCCGGGGGGGGGGGGGGGGGTGTCACTTACAATGATACAGGGGGGAATCACAATGGACACAGGGAGCTCAGAGGGGTGGGATTACCAAGTTAGTAAACCCTTCGGACCCTCCTGTGTCATTGCCCCCTCTGATCCTCCTGTGTCATTAGTGATGGCGCGAAAACCGGAATTGATGTTCGGAACGGCGAACGACGAACTTCTCAAAAGTTCGCGAACCCGGCGAAACGGCGAACCCGCATGCCTTCAATGGGAGGCGAATTTTAAAAAACACAGGGACCCTTTTGCCCACAATAGTGTTGAGAAAAGTTGTTTTTCAAGGGGACTAACAACTGGACATGACACGACAAGGGGGAACCATGGCAAAACTCCCAAGAAAATGTTTTTTCACGCAATAAAATCGCACCAAGGATTTCTGCAATGATAGTCAATGGGATTTGGCTGCAGAGCAGCCCGTGCCGTGTCCACCTTGTTGCCCGTGTCACCTTTGCCGTGTCACCTTTGTTTGCCGTGTCACCTTTGCCTGTGTACCTTTGCCGGTCACTTTGCCGTGTCACCTTGCCCGTGTCACCTTTGCCCGTGTCACCTTTGCTGTCACCTTTGCCCGTGTCACCTTTGTTGCCGGTGTACCTTGCCGTGTCACCTTTGCCGTGTCACTGCCGTGTCACCGTTTGGACCATGTCACCTTTGCCCGTGTCACCTTTGCCGTGTCACCTTTGCCGTGTCACCTTTGTGTTGCCCGTGTCACCTTTGCCGTGTCACCTTTGCCGTGTCATCTTTGCCGTGTAACCTTGTTTGCCCTTGTCACCTTTGCCGTGTCACCTTTGCCGTGTCACTTGCCCGTGTCACCTTTGTTTGCCCGGGTCACCTTGCCCGTGTCACCTTTGCCGTGTCACCTTTGCCGTGTCACCTTTGCCTCCAAAGTAATGTGTGGCAGTACTTTGGATGGGGACTGTCACACATTACTTTGGATGGGGACCGTCGACATGACTTTGGAGGGCGTCACACATTACTTTGGATGGGGACCGTCACAAATTACTTTGGATGGGGACTGTCACACATTACTTTGGATGGGGACTGGCCACCCTACTTTGGATGGGGACTGTCACAAATATTTTGGATGAGACCGTCACATTACTTTGGATGGGGACTGCCACCATTCGTTTGGACTGGTGGTGATGGTCAGTGTGGAGGACACTGGTGGAGATGGTCAGTATGGCCGACACTGGTGGTATGGTCAGTTTGGAGGACACTGGTGGTGATGGTCAGTGTGGAGGACACTGGTCCACTGGTGGTGATGGGGTCAATATGGAGGGACACTGGTGGTGATTGGTCAGTATGGCCGAGAGAGATGGTGGACATGGTCAGTATGGCCGACACTGGTGGTGATGGGCAGTGTGGAGGACACTGGGGGAGATGGATTAGTCCCCATGGATGGAGGATGGGATATCAGTGAAGACTGTAGATCACACAGAACACTGCCCTAGCTAATGGTTCCCTATAGCAGCAGCCGCAGCTTCTCTGTTCTACTCTCTTTCACTCTCTCCAGCAAAATGTGAAATGGCGTCTCTCTTGCTATGTGTATAGGGGGGGGATGGTCCGTGAGGTGGGGGGTGCTCATTGGCTGGATTATGTTCTGCTGACTGTGAATCAAAGGGTCAAAGTTTCACCAATGTTAAAAGATAGGGGGCGGGTCGAACTTGCCATATGTTCGCGAACATGGGGCGAAGACGCACATGCAAAGTTCGCGCGAACAGTTCTCGGCCAACAGTTCGGTCCATCACTATGTGTATGTGATCGCCCCCTGCCCCTCTGATCCCCCTGTCCAGAGTTACAGTACTGTATCTTCAGGGATGCCTTATTTTCAGGGGTGCCTTATATTTCAGCGTGAGGAAAAATGTAAGGGTGCCTTATTTTGGGGGATTCTTTTTTTTGGGGGGGGGTGCCTTATATGCAGGGAATTTCATCCAACGGCCTGGGTGATTGGGGGAAATGCACAAGGTCGTCGATCTGCGGAAACAAAAACTAGCAGGCTACCTTAACACCTTCTAAAGATGGCCACATTCATGGAGCGCAGCAATGTGTTTGACCAAGGGCCTCTTTTCTTGCTTTAGAATGATGATCTTAATGCGCAAGAAAGTTGTGGAGGAAGAACAAGAGTCTGATAATATGACATGTCATGTGACTTCCAACATGACCTACATTTTGGGAACCAAAAAGTTCATGGTCATGGACCTCTAGTACAGCGTTCTCAGCGCTCTCTTGAAGCGGCGGCCAGAAAATTGTCATGAACCCATCCAGTACATGTACCTTGTCTAAGGCGATGATACAAATATTTCCTCTGGGTTGCAGGTGATGGTCATGGTGAAAATAGGATATCCAAGGCGCCTGCGTTCCCAGTACTGTAAGTATTTGTCTAGAAAATGCAACATAACCGTTCAAAGTATCTGTGAAACTACAACATAATATAATAAGTCAAAGGCATGGATAGGGGGTCACGGGGTGTCACGGGGCCACTCTATCCAAAACCAGAAATGGAATTAATACCGTATTTTTCGGACATAAGACGCCTTTTTCACCCCCAAAATTGGGGGCAAAAAGTGCCTGCGTTTTGGTCCGAATGTGCGACCCCCGGGGCCACTCGGCCGTGGTGGTCGCATCTTGCTGCCCGCCAACTCCCCCGGCACGGAGATTAGCCGGAGAAGCTGGAGGGAAACTGTCAGTTGAGAGATGCCGGCTGGTGCCGATCTCTCAGCTGTTCGTGTAAATGCCATTGTCAGAAAAGAGAAAGAGGGAGAGATGGAGTGCCATCTTTCCTCTCTCAGTGTCAGTGGGAACTGCAATAACTCGGCACTTCCCACTGACACACAGGCACATCACAGCTGGCTGTTTAGAGGAGAGGAGAGAAAAAACACGCTGCAGATTTCTGCCCCCCTCCTCCTCCCGAGATCAGTGTAAAGGAATGTTGCTGAGTCACTGCTGCTAGTGACCCTGGTGGCTGAAAAGAATATTGCCATCCATGCATTAACTCAATTGATGTGAAAACTTAATATTTCTTTCTGGATTCGCCCTAAAAACTGTGTGCGTTTTATGGTCCGGTGCGTCTTATAGTCCGAAAAATACGGTAACTAGTTTTTATTGTTATACTCCCCATTAACCCAAAGTTCTGTAGTGTCTTGTAGGTGCAATTTAGTGCGTGACTCATGTGACAGGTCCTTTCGGACGGATGTCCTCTGACCAGATACCAATCACATCTCACACTCCAAACAAAACCAAGTCCACGCAGCTGGTAGGGGCTATGTACAGTTTATTGGCAGTATGTACATACAGGCTCTAACTCCCGAGGGCAGAGATTAGGTTCAGACTTGGGAATAAACGTTACCAAGGCGTTGCTTCCAGCAGCTGTAACCGTGGACAGGGTTGATGTAGGCTCTCACTGGGATGAAGAACAATAGGCAGTCCAGTCAGGGTGTCACGCTTGGGTCAGTGGAGATCACCTCACCCAGGTATTCCTGTACGGGGACACAACTGAGGGAAGCTGCAGTCATTAAGAAAGCCACATCAGAAAAGCCCAGAATGTTCTGAGTAACTAATATTTATAGGCTCAGACAGGGGCGGGCTTAAGGCCTGTAGCTGGGCAGAACAGAATAGTTACATTTAGAGGAGAGAGCCAAAACAGCAGGAAAAGCTATGACCCTGTCCTTGCAACTGGTAAACAACAGAGGTTCCAGCAACTGGTCCTTTAAAGGGACATACACCAACTATATAACGCACTATACAGCAGTATACACAGTGCAATATACCGTTTTGTGGCCCTTGTTGGGTCGCTACAGTTAATTCTGGAATGAGTATTTCTTCTGGGTTTATTCATCACTGAAGACTGAGGACATAATGTGGATGCTGGGAGTGATTTCTTCACCACAACCCCCTTTATTCTCATTTACACCAGAACCCCTTACCTTAGCAGAAGAGAAGAAAAAAGAAGAGGGTCTATATATGATGCGCCCACTGAAAGCAATGACTGGGCTATGGAAGGTCCAGGGTTGGGGGAATGTAAAGCCTTCTACTCCGCTCTTGCCATACACTCTGCCTGTCCAAAAAAAAATGTCACACACTGTAATATTTGGTTGGACCTCCTTTAGCTTTGATCACAGGACGCATTCGCTGTGGGGTTGTTTCTATAAGCTTCTGCAATATCACAAGATTTATTTCTATACAATTCTTCACCATGATCTGGCATTGATGATGGTAAAGTCTGACCACTGTGCAAAGCCTTCTCCAGCACATCCCACAGATTCTCAATGGGGTTAAGGTCTGGACCTGTGGTGGCCAATCCATGTGTGACAATGATGTCTCATGCTTCCTGAACCACTGAGTCCGATGAACCCTGGCATTGTCATCTTGGAATATACCCGTGCCGTCAGGGAAGAAAAAATCCATTGATGGAATAACCTGGTCATTCAGTATAGTCAGGTAGTCAGCTGACCTCAGTCTTGGAGCACATACCATTGCTGAACCTAGACCTGACCAACCGCAGCAACCACAGATTTATCCAATAGGAGGCTCATACCTACCATTTTTTATGGACCATAAGATGCACTTTTTTACCCCCAAAATCGGGGGGGGTGGGGGGGGGAGTGCCTGTGTCTTATGGTACAAATGTGCGACCCCCGCGGCCACCTCTTGGCTTCCCACCAGCTCTCCCGGCACGGAGATTAGCTGTCAGTTGAGAGATGCAGGCCGGTGTCCAGATCTCCCATCTGAACTGTATAATTGCTTATGCCAACAGAGCTCAGAGCCCTGCTGGCATAAGCAATGAAGAGAGAGATAGATGAACTGCCATCTATCCCTCTCTCAGTGTCCGTGGAAACTGCAATCACTCTGCAGCTCCCACAGACACAGAACAGGCAACCAGAGAGGAGAGCAGAGGACTGGGCAGCTTCTTGCCCCCCTCCTTCTGATCAGTGAAGAGGTGACGTCATGTGCTGTGTGTGTGTGTACTGCTGCTAGTGACACCTACTGGCTGAATTGAGAAATAAATTGAACCATGGTTGGTATGGACACAACCAGGACATTGGGGTGGCTACTCCCCAGGGACTTTAATGGCATTGAATATTGCATTCATTTAATCCATTGCATTAACCCAATTGATGGTTTTCTGCTCTAAAAACTGGGTGCGTCTTATAGTCCGAAAAATAAGTTATTTGCTTAGTTAAATCCAGGTGGTGTCTTTTTTTTAAGGTTGCAAACACTTAAACACTTTATCCAACAATCACCAAGAATGCAAAGCCGTGGTCTGTAGGTAGAACTAAGCAATATGAGGAGACCTGTTGAGGTCACGTCTATATAACAATACTCCCCGTGTTGGGTGGACTGGAATAGTTGGGCTCATGTGACACATAGAGAGAGAAATAAAACTGGAGTATGTGTAGGTGGGTGGTAACATTGAAGGAGGAACATCAACCATCAGAGTGTGGCCACCAGGATGTGTTGAACCACAAATAAAAGGTATGGACCTAGAAAAGGACTCCAGCCAGGAGTTGAGCTCTATCTATCCTACTGGAGCATCTAATACACACCGTGAGTTATTCATTGTGCCTTTCCTCTCTGCAGGCCACAACCGTCAGCTCATACTGAAGACCCGACTGATGGTAAGAAGACATTTGAATGTTCACCAGCTGGAAAGTTGTCTCAGCAAAAGGTGGAGTCCACTAGGTTCCTGTCCATTGTAGAGCCTCCCCCAGCCTCGTTCCTGGCCATGCTCTTGCTCATCATGGAGGTTGACTGTTGCTGTCACAACAAAGACATTGATGGATGATGTCCGTCATCCTGGTATATTAGCTTCAGATTATTTCATGACACTTCCTCTGTTTTCCATAATATTAAAGAACATATGAGTTTAGCAATGTGACTATACAAGATAATGATGTCCTCCAAAAACCAGGTTCGTGTAGAAAATTAGTTTTTCCCATTGATCAAAATGAAAATTTCCATTGGGCGACGACCAACATGGATTATCTGGGTACAATGAGACCTGACAAGAGGTGGAGTATATTAGATAACCTGGTAAGAAGACTAGATGGGGTGGGGTAGAGCACCTCCAAAATGGCTGGTACTGTTCCCATTATACAGGGGATAGTGACTACTGAAGGTAGTCCAAGCTCAAGGCCGTCCAACCACATTGGAAATGTAGCCTGTCTGGTCCAATCCCACAGAAGCACAAACCTGATACTCAACCAAGAGATGAAAGTGGTCCATCCCATGAATCTTGTTTGCGTTTAGATGATGATGGATGGGTATGTGTGTGTTTGGTACTTGGGGAAGGGGGGGGGGGGTTTGATCCATAGAGGTCCTAACAGCTTTTAGGACTTCTTCTACCACTATCATAATGTTAGATATTGGTGGACACCTTCATGGATCTTGTGGTTTCCATGCCTAAACTGGTAATTTGGTGGCACATGAGGGACCTACACAATATTAAGGAGCTTGTTTTCATTTTGTGGGTCATTGTAATATTGATAAATACAGTGGAGGACACACTTAGCTGTGGGTTTCTTTTCTATTCTGCAGAAGAAAGGAGAGAGCCATTGAACAGAGAAGTCCATCATGTGGGTTGAATATATTAATTTCGATATGTGTTAATGGAAACTTTGAGGGGGTGACTGTTGTATATAATGTTGGTGGTGGGCCAGTGTATTTAGGAAGAGCAAATTTGTCCCAAAACATTGTGTAGTGACCCATTGGATCTGTCTAAAGCCAAAAATCTGATTTATACCAAATGGCTTACATTAATTTCTCCTCTATCCGTGTACTCTCCTGTTGTCCATAATTTTCAACCATCTCTTGTACCATATCTACAGTACATTACCATCTCCTTTGGCATGTCCACAGTCTGTGACCATCTCCCGTAGCATGTCTACACTCTGTGACCATCACCTATAGAATGTCTACAGTCTGTGACCATTTCCTATAGCATGTCTACTACCTTGACCATCTCCCATAGCATGTCTATAGTCTGTGACCATCTCCTGTAGCATGTCTACTGCCTGTGACCATCTCCTGTACCATGTCTACTGCCTGTGACCATCTCCTGTAGCATGTCTACTGCCTGTGACCATCTCCTGTAGCATGTCTACACTCTGTGACCATCTCCTGTAGCATGTCTACAGTCTGTGACCATATCCTTAGCTGTCTACAGTCTGTGACCATCTCCTGTAGCATTGTCTACCAGTCTGTGACCTATCTCCATGTAGCAATGTATCTACAGTCTGTGACCCATATCCTGTAGCATGTCTACAGCTGTGACCATCTCCAGGCTCACCGCCCCCCCAGTCTACACTGTCCTCTGTGACCATTTCTCCTGTATAATGTCTACACTCTGTGGACCATCCCCTGTGAGCATGTCTAACACTCTGTGACCATCTCCTGTATCATGCTATACACTCGTGGACCATCACCTGTAGCACTACACTCATGTGACCGTTCTCTTGTAGCATGTCTACACTCTGTGACCGTCTCCTGTAGCATGTCTTACCTACTGTGACCCGTCTCCTGTAGCATTGTCTACACTCTGTGACCATCTCCTGACATTTGTCTAATGTCTTTGACCATCTCCTGTAGCAATGTCTACAGTCTGTGACAGTCTCCTGTATCAGTCTACACTCTGTGACCATCTCCTGTAGCATTGTCTACACTCTGTGACCGGTCTCCTGTAGGAATGTCTACACTCTGTGACCGTCTCCTGTAGCATGTCATACACTCTGTGACCCATCTCCATGTAGCAATGTTTCTACACTCTGTGACCGTCTCCTGTAGCATGTCTTACACTCTGTGACCATCTCCTGTAGCATGTCTACTGTTCTGTGAACCATCTCCTGTAGCAATGGTCTACAAGTCTGTGACCATCTCCGTAAGCATGTATACGTGTCTGTGACTCATCTCCAGATGTAGCATGTCTACGTCTGTGACCATCTCCGTAGCAAGTCTACACTGGCCTTGTGACCATCTCCGGTATCTGTCTACAGGCTGTGACAATCTCCTGATTCGATGTCTTACACTCTGTGATCCATCTCCTGTAGCCAATGTCTACACTCTGTGACCATTCTCCTTTCAGCATGTCTACACTCTTAGATGACCGTCTCCATGTAGCATGTCTACACCAGGTGACCCGTCCTTATGCAGCATGTCGACGCACTCTGAGGACCGTCTTCCTGTAGACATGTTTCTGTGACCGTCTCCTGTAGCATGTCTACACTCTGTGACCGTCTCCTGTAGCATGTCTACTGTCTGTGACCATCTCCTGTAGCATGTCTGCAGTCTGTGACCATATCCTGTAGCATGTCTACACTCTGTGACCATATCCTGTAGCATGTCTACAGTCTGTGACCATCTTCTGTAGCATGTCTACTACCTGTGGCCATCTCATGTAGCATGTCTACTACCTGTGGCCATGTCCTGTAATATGTCTACTGTCTCTGATTGGTTTCTGTAGAATCAATAAAAAATAGAAATGTGGAGTCCTTTGGTGAGGTGATGATGGTGGCCGGTTGAGGCTTGATGTGACCACCTAAGGAATATAGCTCAGCTTTGGAAACCCCTCAGTACCCAGCAAATTATGATCACAACCTTCCCTTTGGTGACTCTAGGAAACCATTGATCAGAAGACGACAGGTACCCCCGTGTACAACATTTATTTTATTTGGAAAATCTTATTGTTAATAATAAAGTTATCACTGATGGATAATTGTGTCTTCATGATAAAATGTTTGGACTGAATTTGTAGCACAATGACCCAACCCAGGTAGGTGAAAATACGATTTCAAGAACTAGTGGTCCACTTACCTTCAGCATGGAACCCCTACCCACCATCCCATAATCCATGATTAGCCCCTCCTGTAAAATGCATCATAGAAGGAGCAGAAGCTGTTGAAGGACACAAAGACGCATGTGGGACTGGGGACCTCTTCCAGTGTTCTACATAACGTTGGGTCATCCTGAGGGCCTATAGACATGAGAAGATGCTTGGCAGATCCATCAGAGAAGAAGGACCACAATGGTAACCTAGTCACAGGTGAACCTACCTGCCATCACTCACAACAGCTACTGATCATGAAAATCTCTTTCCAACCCTAGATCATTTGTCTCTAGGATAGGTTGAGGGCCTGTAGAGACCAGCACATGGACCTTCTATCATCATCTAAGGTCAAGGCTTACCCAAGTTTTTTTTCTAAGTGTCCGATTACCTTATGTTCAAGGAAAACATTATTCTACCTGAGGCCCAAGGGGTCTCGCTACTGCAACACAAAACTGGTAAACAAATTAACAATCTGGGAGGAGGCAGGGTAACCCCCCCCCCCCCGTGACACTAAAGGAACCCAAGCTGCTCACACCACTATGCCTAGATGTACCACATGGTCTAGGGCAGTGGTTCCCAAACTGGGGGGCGTGTGCGAAGGTGTTCCGGGGGGGGGGGGCACTCATTCTGAACCTGTGTTTGAATAGGGAGGGGGCTCGATAATGTTTCTAAATAGAAAAGTGGGGGCCCTGCAAGAAACGTTTGGGAACCACTGGTCTAGGACCACATGGCACCCCACTGGAATCCTGACACAGGTATGTGGTTGTAAAGGCAGCAGCCCGAAGGGGTCTCTCTTTTGCAACACAAAACCGGTAAACAAATAAACAATCAGGGAGGAGGCAGTGTGACACTAAAGGAACCCAAGCTGCTTACCCGACTATGCCTAGATATGTACCACATGGTCTAGGGCAGTGGTTCCCAAACTGGGGGGAGCAAAGGTATCCCGGGGGGAGGGGGGCGCTGGCCCTCATTCTTAACCTGTGTTTGAATGGGGAGGGGGCCCTGCAAGAAAAGTTTTGGAACCACAGGTCTAGGACTACATGGCCCCCCACTGGAAACCTGACACAGGTATGGGGTTGTAAAGGCAGCAGCCCCTCGTAACTGGGTCTTATCTATTGTGCTCCCCGGCTGCCCGCACGTCGGACCAGTCCAATCACTCTCTATTGGGGTGTTGCATTCCGGGTCAGAAGTTATCTGCCATGTCCTATTCATTTTGCCTAAGCAAAAGGAATTCGGTTTGGTGGGCGTGTTGGGCGACATTGCTAATGTGAACCAACAAGTTGTCTATGGGAGCCTGGCACAGAGGTGACCACAGGTCAGGCAGGTGATATGAGATTAAACCTGACCGCGCCACTGTCACAATTCCTGGATGGGTGCCCGCTGCTTCTTATTCAAATTACTGTGCTGTGCATACCATCGCCTCCGCCCTGACACGCCAGTCACTCCGCATCTCCGAGGGGTGAGCATGGGGTTCCAGACGTCTCTTCTCCACCTGGCACTCATCCTTGTCCTGTCCTCCTCCACCAGGAGTACGGTAGGTCATAGATATTCTGAATAATGACACCTCCAGCTTCCTCCCTCTTCCTCCGCTGATCTGTGCAGTGATCGGGGTGACACCTAATAAAGACCCCTCACTGCTGCTGTCTCTCCTTGTTCAGGGTAACTGGTCTGTCTCCGCCCCTTCATGCTAGTGGGTGGGGCTGCTGGATCCCTTCCACAGCACGTTTGTCTGTATTTGGGTTTTGAAATTCATATCATTTGTGGAAATGGAGGGATGTAATTTAAGGGTTTTGTGCAATGTATTGAACAGCGCTGCGTAATATGTTGGTGCTATATAAATAAATGATAATAATAACTTAAGGGTTTTGTACTTGGGTTTACTCTAAAGGTCCAATCACACAATAGCAGAGGTGGTACGTGGTGAGGATTTTCCCTATGTCCCTCTATAACAAAACCAGCTTTCTAATCATTACCCCTGCAGTACCTTCTTTCTGCTGCTAGATGTCCTCGCTCTGAGGGCCACCTTCATTCAGCTTACATCCTCTGAGCCCAGACTGTCCTGGAGCAGGCTGAACCTCTGCCAGTAGAACACAAACTATAGGATGGATATTCATGATTTTCCACCCCATGTTCCTGTATGGTGGACTGGGGGTCGTATTGTGCAACTTGACTTGAAAAATTGACATTTCTGTGTCAATTCTGGTCTGTGTCTTATGATTCCTGTAGGTCACATGATCACACATGGTCTAAATGGGGCGACATGGTGGCTGAGGGGGTTAGCACTCTGGCCATGCAGCCCCTAAATTGGAATCCCAGCCTAGGCACTATCTGCAAGCAGTTTGCATGTTCTCCCCGTGTCTGCGTGGGCTTTCTCCAATTACCGTATATACTCGAGTATAAGCCGAGGTACCTAAATTTATCTACAAAAACAGGGAAAACTTATTGTCTGAAGTATAAGCCTAGTGTAGGAAATGCAGCAGCTACTTGCACAGTCAGATAGTGGAGTTTTTGCAATTCCACCGACAGTAAAAATGATTAAAATGTCCACTAGATGGCGCTGCCGCCCAAGTTTGTATACATTTCACCAGCCAAGTCCAGCTAGGGAATGCCGCAGATAGAATACCAAATGCAAAAGAAAGATCAGTTTTTGGACCACCCACAGAGTCTGCCAGCGCCCTTAGGGAGATGAGTAAACACCTGGACAGGTAAGTGGGACTCTAACCCGAGTATAAGCCGAGAGGGGCTTTTTCAGCATATTTTATGTGCTGAAAAACTCGGCTTATACACAAGTATATATGGTGCTCTGGTTTCCTCTCACACTTCAAAAGACATGCTGATCAGTTCATTGGCTTCCCCAAAACAGTTCTCCTATGTTAGTTACACGTGACATATGACTGTGTTAAGGTCCCCATACACGCATAGATATGCTTTAGATCGAAGGCCGCTTCAAGTGACCAGGAATCGAGCACCTAGAGCGGTGTGCCTTGATTCCCAACCGATCTATTGGTGCCCGAGTGTAGAATGGTGACATCATTGTGACATCACCACGCCGTGCTCGAATGGGTCATCTGTCGAGCACCCATGTATGGGCACCATTAGTTACGCACATTAGATTATGAGCTCCTCTGAAAGACAGTGATATGACTATATATTCAGAAGTGCACATAACTTTTTCAGTGAGCTCCTCAGATGAGAACCAAGAGATGGTGTTTGGTGCTCACCCCATATGTAGGGTGGTCCTTCTCACTGTTTCCCTCACTGTCCTCTGTGTCAGCCTCCTGCATGGTAGATTCTGCTGCAGA
>CM070035.1:2949637-2960490 GCA_036250615.1 Ptychadena robeensis
GCTAGATAGGAGGGCCGAGGGTGGGGTTAAAAACCCACGGCACACCAGGCAACATCCCGGAACAGTGGTTGAAAAAACAGTGCTCTAGACAACCAATGCTAGTCCACTTCTGGCATTAATGATGGACGAATATATAGCTGGCCTGACCTACCTGAGGACCCCTATTGGCAGGACCATATAATGTTATGGGGCCCATAACAGGACAAGGGGCCCCTGCCTCTCAAGTCTCCATATCTTCTATAGATATAGAATACATATGCCATTCATTGAATATCCATAGGGCAGGGGTTCCTACACTTTTTATTTAAGGACCCAGAACAAGTCATGTGATAACCTGATGTGGGTCCTATTTTGGGATGAATGCTTCATCTAAGGTCAGTGCTAATTTTATTTATATCCAATCATATCGTTACATCATTACTCATGTGTTCTTTAATTGGTTTGTACAATGTAGGAAGAGATCCAGAGAGAAGATGCTGGTGTGAGGATCAACAGATCAGGTAAGTACCTTCCCCAACCATCACTCTGTATACCATAAGACCATTAACCAATTCCTGAATGATTTATAATTAATCCTCTCACAAATGGCAACTAGTAATGCTTACTAAGACCCGCCCACGAGGTACCATGTAATGGAATTATTGGCACCTTTTTAAATTCCTTCAAATTTGAGGAGATTCTGACGACTCCAGTCAGTTCCTTAGCACAGCCCCCTCCTGCATTTCATATCATAGCCCTCTCCTCTTATGACTGTCTGTGCTGGCCCAGCTCTCCTGCACCTCACAGTTCTACATAACCTTATGCAGCTGCTATGGGAGGGGTGAAGGGCAAAACTAAAGTCTCTAAAGGCCCCCATACACCTTGCAATCTTTACATACAATTTCTGTACAAGTGCCGACTTTCACAATAAGTTACTTCTATGAGTGTTGTCTCATGCGGTGATTACACTGCAGCTGCTATTTCACATTCTGCCACTAGATGTCCTGAGACAACACACATTGCAATGACAATATTTGCATGTACAAGTGTCGACTTTCACAACGAAATATGTGTTGTCTCATGAGATGATTACTCTGCCACTTGATGTCGCCGTGACAACACACATTGCGTTCCCAATATTCTCATGTACAAGTGCTGATTTTCACAATGAATTACTTCTATGAGTGGTTGCTCATGTGGTGATTACACTGCAGCTGCTATTTCACATTCCGCTACTAGATGTCGCCGTGACAACACACATTGCGTTCCCAATATTCTCATGTACAAGTGCCGATTTTCAAAATGAATGACTTCCATGAGTGTTGTCTCATGCGGTGATTACACTGCAGCTGCTATTTCACATTCTGCCACTAGATGTCGCCGTGACAACACACATTGCGTCCGCAATATTGGCACGTACAAGTGCCGATTTTGGAGATGTGGAGATCACAAATTGTCAAATTTAAAATTTATTGGGAATATTAGGCATAAAATGTGCGATGTTTTGCGAATGCGAATATTGCCTTACAACTACTGACATCACATCCGAGATGGAGGCCTCCACTGGCATACCCCTCAGTAGTCAGTTGGCCCTCAAAGCAGCATTAGGGTCACCTTTATCTCAGAACTCTGAGGTTATTTAGTTCAGAATATTGTAAACATGTAAAAATAATTTGATGAGCTGACCAAAGATCTCCTCATCATAGACTATAAGGTCGATATCTATCCATTGAAGAGATGCCCCTCTCTCTGGGGCGAATCTGGTCCTGATATAGAAATCAATGGATTGGAAGTGTGAATATGTGTTCTGTGCACAACTCGTGACTTTCGCTCCTCACCCTCAGGTGTGTACTCGGCTACAACCTATGTGCAGGTCATCCCGCAGAATGCGGCCGCCGAAGACTTTCAGCTTGTGAAGACGTTACTGACGAGTAATAAGTTCACCGATGTCAACTCACCCATCAATATCACCAGTATCCAGACATCGACAGGTGAGCTGTTTATGGATTTTTGGGGGGTATGTTTCCACAGCGTTGTTTGATCCTTCGGGACCCCCTACGCCAGTGGTTACTAAACTTTCCCTGCAGGACCCCCCTTCTCTATTTAGGAAAGTTATTGAGCCCCCCCCCCCTCCCCATTCAAACACAGGTTAAGAATAAGAGTCCGCGCCCCCCTGGAATACCTTTGCGCCCCCCAAGTTTGGGAACCACTGCTCCACGCTAAGCGCAGTGCTTTGTGGGGGTCCTGATGGATCACATACACTTTACCAGCTCGTCTGATGCTCTGTTCTTACAGTGCTGAGCCAATCCCCCGATGCAGGGGTTAAAGTAGTGCAGGTAATGTATATGTGCTCTGTTGGGACCCCCACCAGGCTTTGCACTGAACATAGGGGGTCCCGATGGATCACAAAACAAAGTGGAAACATGCCCTTAGAGATTTTCATTGGATCCCATGTATGGGAGGGTCAGGTCTCCCATCCAGTGCCAGGCCGGCAATGCCAACATGTTTTCCCCATAGTCGTCATAATTGTTCTACCATCAATGACCAAACAGGTGGATACAGTTCATGAAATGTCTGTGAAGGTTCATCCAGGTCATTGTATATCTGTAGTGTTTAATTCAAAACAACTGGACTTGCTGTGGTTGTTTCTTGAAGACAATTCCCTAGTCACTCTGAATTGAGAAAGCCAGTCACATGACTACTGAAGCCTCCTCAAGAAACAAACACAGCAAGTCCAGTTGATTTGAATTAAACACTACAAATAGTTAATGAAGTGATACAATCTTTATGTCGGATTGACAGAAAGTACAGAGAGCTGTATTCATTGTAAATGTACACACTTCATCAGCACCCATTGAGAACCTGTATTCCACACCAATAAGCATCAACACCATTCATCATCACATTATTGAACACAGCAAGTCCAGTTGATTTTGTGAGGGATTAGCAGTAGAGTGGCAAGGTAAAGGACCCCCTGAATGGGTCCACAGCAGGTGAAAGAGGCACAGCAAACGAGAGTTGAAGGTGAAAAGCCCAAATGAGGTTTACTGTCCAAGTCTTTTTACAATATGTACAGCATGAACAGCAAGTAAGGCAGTAAACACATCCAAAGAAAGGAGTGGTCCTCGGAAGATAGAGGCTATGCACCTCGACAGAGAGCCTTCCTTTACCACACAGGTATATGCTGATCCCCAGTTTGTCACACACGGTACTGGTTCCAGGGTGGAGCATCTCGCTGAGCGGGCTGGGAGATTATATAGAGCTGCTAATGAGCACACAGGTCACAGCTGTGATCACCCTGAACCATTAACACCATTCATCATCACATTATTGAACACAGCAAGTCCAGTTGATTTTGTGAGGGATTAGCAGTAGAGCGGCAAAGTACGGGACCCCCTGAATGGGTCCACAGCAGGTGAAGGAGGCACAGCAAATGAGTTGAAGGTTAAATGAACACATGAGGTTTATTGTCCAAGTCTATTTACAATATGTACAGCATGAGCAGCAAGTAAGGCAGTAAACACATCCAAAGAAAGAAGTGGTCCTCAGGTGACAGAGGCTATGTAGCTCGACAAAGGCTATTTACCTCAACAGAGGCTATGTACCTTCACACAGAGAGTCCTCCTTTACCACACAGGTATATGCTGATCCTCAGTTTGTCACACACAGTACTGGTTTCAGGGTGGAGCATCTCGCTGAGCGGGCTGGGAGATTATATAGTGCTGCTTATGAGCACACAGGTCACAGCTGTAATCACCCTGAACCAGGCCCAGCAATTCCAGCTCCACCTGCTGGTCAAATGGAAAAATACTCTGCATACTGCCAGTATCTGGGACACACATACCTCCCATACTGGATACATCCAGAGGATCTAACAGGCTCCCTGTCACAATTTGAATTAAACACTACAGACTGTTCATGAAGTGATACGATGTATATATGTCTGATTGACAGAAAGTACAGAGAGCTGTATTCATTGTAAATGTACACACTTCATCAGCACCCATTGACAACCTGTATTCCACACCCTTAACCATCAATACCATTCATCATCACATTATTGAACACAGCAAGTACAGTTGATTTTGTGAGGTATTAGCAGTAGAGCGGCAAGGTACAGGGACCCCTGAATGGGTCAAAGAGGCACAGCAAACAAGAGTTAAAGGTGAAAAGCACACATTAGGTTTATTGTCCAAGTCTATTTACAATATGTACAGCATGAGCAGCAAGTAAGGCAGTAAACACATCCAAAGAAAGGAGTGGTCCTCGGCAGAGGCTATGTACCTCGACAGAGGCTATGCACCTCCACACAGAGAGTCCTCCATTACCACACAAGTATATGCTGATCCCCAGTCTGTCACACACAGTACTGGTTCCAGGGTGGAGCATCTCACTGAGCAGGCTGGGAGATTATATAGAGCTGCTAATGAGCACACAGGTCACAGCTGTAATCACCCTGAGCCATCAACACCATTCATCATCCCATTATTGAACACAGCAAGTACAGTTGATTTTGTGAGGTATTAGCAGTAGAGCGGCAAGGCACAGGGACCCCTGAATGGGTCAAAGAGGCATAGCAAACAAGAGTTGAAGGTGAAAAGCACACATGAGGTTTACTGTCCAAGTCTATTTACAATATGTACAGCATGAGCAGCAAGTAAGGCATCCAAAGAAAGGAGTGGTCCTCGGCAGAGGCTATGCACCTCCACACAGAGAGTCCTCCTTTACCACACAGGTATATGCTGCTCCCCAGTCACACACAGTACTGGTTCCAGGAAGGAGCATCTCACTGAGCAGGTGAGGAGGTTATATAGAGCTGCTAATGAGCACACAGGTCACAGCTGTGATCACCCTGAACCAGGCCCAGCAATTCCAGCTCCCCCTGCTGGTCAAACAGAAAAATACTGGCATACTGCCAGCATCTGGAACACACATACCTCCCATACTGGATACATCCAGAGGATTTAACAGGCTCCCTGTCACCATTTGAATTTAACACTACAGACTGTTCATGAAGTGATATGATGTATATATGTCTGATTGACAGAAAGTACAGAGAGCTGTATTCATTGAAAAAGCATACACTTCATCAGCACCCATTGAGAACCTGTATTAAACACATTACCTCAGTATCCCTGAATATCTAAGCATAGACACTATTCATCATCACATATCAATGGAGGGACAAGACCTGTAAATGTTACTGAACTGCATTAGTGAGTAACTAGATCTCCTTTAGGGCCCCCATACACCTTTAGATTTCTGTCAGATTTCCTTTAGATCTCCTTTTGTTTTACCAAAACCATGTAATATGAGGGACTTTTTAAACCATCAAGTCTACCTGTGTTCAATTGCAGAGGCACTACATGGTTGGTAGATCTAAAGGATATCTGATAGAGAGATCTTAAGGTGTATGGGCAGCTTTACTGCGAGGCAGGGCTATGCTGTGTGGCAGAGCTGTGTGCATCTCAGGAATGGATCGCCACAAATATTAACTTGTTGCCTGGAATCTATCCAATTAAAAGGTCAGTTTTTAATATTTCACTGGCTGCATGCTTATTCCAGGCCTCTAACTGTCCCATGAGGTCACACACCATGGAGACCTTATACATTCGCCAATGGATTCTCTGACTGTAGGAAGAAGTCCATTGTACATCAATAAGAGGTCATCCATTTTACTTCCAGAATGCTTACGGGGTGAAACGGGCGCCCAGTGCTCCTGCCAACCAGGCTTCCACTTTGACTTGGCCAAATGTGAATCCATCCCGGCATGTCACATCCCGCTGGACATCGACTCATACTGCCGCTGCACTAACCTGAATTCCAGCAGTGGCGCATACTGTGAGGATCCTCCAGCAGGTAGGTCGATGATTTCCTCATCACAATCTATTGTAGATCTGTGAAGAGTTCAGGTGTTTGTTGTGTGATCACAACAATGGAAGGATGATTCATCATACCATGTCTGTATGGAGCTGGGTGTGTACACAGGGGACAGTCATGGTGGGACAGAGAAGGTCCTCAGTAGGGCGAGGTCAGGGCTCTGTACAGGACACTGGAGATCCTCCACACCAGACTCATCATACCATGTCTGTATGGAGCTGGATGTGTACACAGGGGACAGTCATGGTGGGACAGAGAAGGTCCTCAGTAGGGTGAGGTCTGGGCTCTGTACAGGACACTGGAGATCCCCCACACCAGACTCATCATACCATGTCTGTATGGAGCTGGGTGTGTACACAGAGGACAGTCATAGTGGGAGAGAGAAGGTCCTCAGTAGGGTGAGGTCAGGGCTCTGGACAGGGCACTGGAGTTCCTCCACACCAGACTCATCATACCATGTCTGTATGGAGCTGGGTGTGTACACAGGGGACAGTCATGGTGAAAGAAACAAGCCCCCTCAGCATTCTGTTACCACAAAGGTCTTTTTAGATGGTGCTCATGTGTAGATATAGTTTTAGTAGACAGCACCATACAGCAGATAATACTATTACAATATGTGTTTCTCTTTCTTCATTTTGCAGTTCCAGGACAAATGTCAATATTTCCAAGCTCATTCATCCCTGGGAGCGACATACTCCTGGAATTCTCCTCCACAGAAGACGTCACCAACATCCGATGGTTCATGGTGAACCTGATGCAGGAGCAAGCGGAGGAGATCCACAATGGCACCAAGGCCACCATTGTCACCTCTAGCAAGAGATCAACCTTGAGCATTACCAACATACCCAGAGACTGGGAAGGTGTGGCCTCTGTCTGAGAGGGTAAAGCCTGGCATACACATGCCGATTAGCGGCCGATTTTTCCGCTGACAGACGGGCGTGCGGGCTCGCGCCGTCGGTCGGCGGAAAAATAGGGCGCCAATCGGCGTGTGCCCACATGGGGCGACAGATCCCTGTTGCCCCACAGCTTGGCCGGCCAGTGAACGGACATGTCAGATGTTCTCTGGCCGATGTCAGCCGATGCCGTTACTTTGGTAACGGTAAAGGGTGCCCGGCCGATTAAAGCAGCCCCAGAATGCAACGCGATGACGTCATCATGTTGCATTCTGGGGCTCATCGGCACTCGTCTGTCTGCACCCGTCTGTGGGTGTATGGTAGGCATTACACCCTTTGTCAAACTTTTGGAGGGAATAAAAGTTCAGGTCTAGAATAGATAAAATGAACCCTATTGAACCCAACAAATATCACCCTTATTACTCGATTTCCATTTTTTTTGCCAAGTTATTACATTTTCTACTATGAACCCCATAAACATTGTTTCTGATACTGAAGGAGATGTTATTTAAAGAGGTCTTTCAATGGAAGTTAAGGCCTACTCTCACAGCCCCTTGAGTGCCCTTTCCCCTTCTTAATTATCCATTAGAAGGTGCATCATGTCTAAGGGACAATTATTTTCCCCTTCCCTTCCTCTTCCATATCCCAGGGTGTGGCATGGCCGTCCTTCCTGGAAGATATCCGATGAAGATCAGGGAAAATCTCTTGAGAAGTCACATCTTCTCAAGAGACTTCACCTGCTCTCTGTTCCTCAAAAACCAAGGTACATTTTCATTGTACACTGTGGGGGTTCAGCTCAAACGGTTGCTCTCAAACCATCAGTCCACACGTTTTTTTTTATCATTTTAGGGATCCTGCCCATGTTTATTGGAGCACATAGTCCAAAACCCAAAGTCACCCTCACAGGGATTAATATTGGCCAAACAAAAAGTCTTTGAAAAATCCTCCTGGCTTGGCAAACGTTCAGCTTCCCAGCAGGAACAGGTCTGGGCCTCACAGGCTCTGTGAGCCCCCTGTTTCCACGGCTCCAGTAGCCACAGGTCTAGGTCCCACACTCCTTGTGTGCCCCCTCTCTACCCTCAGAAGCCCACGGTCTCCTACTTGGTCTGAAGCCCTGACACTATGGTCTGAGCTCATTTTGTGGAGACACTCAGCTATCTCCCTGATGTCCAGCAGGTGTAAATTCCTGGATGGAATGGGAAGGCCCACCCAGTTCCTTCCCCCCCATCCCAGAATCCAGGTTTCCAAAACAACAAGAGGACAACAACCTCTTGTTGTTGTCCAACACTATCCTGGATTTTTTCCAGGATACACCACCTGATGGTCCATTTACACATGACAGATGACCAGTCTGTCACAATACCAACTATGAGAATGTGACCTGTGAAGGGGTTCAGACCATGAGGAGGACCTTTCATTTTGGTGGAGGTCAGCAATAATGAAATATCTAAAACATAAAACTCTAATAGTAATTCTTCTGTAGACCTTTGTAGAGAAGAGTATATTGTAAACAGATACTCTACAGTAGGGTACCAGAGGGAGTTGAGGATGTCTGGGGATGAATGTGCTCATCAGAGAAGCTTTGTAATATGTGTTACCGGTGTGAGAACAACCAAATTACACATAATCCCTGGAGTTCATATTTTCTACCTGTATCATCATTACGATGAGCTTCCTCTAGGGAATGATCCTATTTATACATCTAATAACTGAGAACATTTAGTGAATACAGATATTTCAGTCATTTAAGGTGTATCTAAAGCTAAATATTTTGTGTGATGGGTCAGAATCCATATCCGAGGAGAAAACCCATAGGGGGTCTCCAATAAAGAAGATCTAAACAAATCTCTCTTACGAATGTATATGGAGTACGCTATATCACTATACAATAGGGATTAGCTATAAAGCCCCCCCATACACCTTCAGATTCCTCCATACAACTTTCATGAGACCTACCAACAACTATGTAGTATAGTGACCTCCCTGATAGGATACATAGTGATTGGAAGGTATATATCACTGCTATGTAGTGTCAGGTCCTCCCTGATAGAATACATAGTGATTGGAAGGTATATATCACTGCTATGTAGTGCTGGGTCCTCCCTGATAGAATACATAGTGATTGGAAGGTTTAGAAAGGTCCTCCTATTACATGGTTTTGGTAGAAGAAAAGTTGGTTGTACAGAAGTTGCATGGTAATTGTATGTGGTGATGGGGGGCTTTAGGGTGAGCTCTAGGGCTTTGGCTAGAATGGGTCCATCGAAAATTTCAGGTCCCAGATGATTGTTGACCTTGTGAGGGGCTTTCTAAGCTGGTGCTTGTTTGGAGTAGCCAGTTTTCTTATCGGCTGGTGGTACCAACCACCACACTAGACTATCAGGCTACCATTGATTGTCTTAGCAATGGGCTCCCAAATGGGGTTGCTATTGCCATAAACCTGTAGCAGACCAGATATGAGTTTATCTATCACAACTATGAAATGGTAAGAAGGAACTTCCTTACTTTGAGGAGATCTCTGATTGGGTAAAGGGAATAGAAGTGAAGGGAATCTCTTCAGTCTTTGAGCATCACTCTGAACCAAGACCAAGTCCTGCTAGGGAATAACTTCACTGACTTCCCCTGGGGTCACCAATGAGCAATGTATCGGGAATGATGGCAATTTCTACCATGTTTTCTTGGTTCTTGTGAGGGGCTTTCTAAATGGTGTTTGTTTGGAGTGGTCAGTTTCCCATCGGCTGGTGGTACCAACCACCACACTTCCTAACCAGCAGGCTCCCATTGATTGTCCTAGTAATGGGCTCCCATTGGAGTCTAGTTCTAATGTTCTCAAAATGGGGTTGCCATCTTCAAAAAAAAGGAACACGAACTAGTAATAGACCAGATATGAGTTTATCTATCACCACTATGAAATGCTATGAAGGGAATTCCTCACTTTGAGGAGATCTCTGATTGGGTACGGGAATAAAAGTGAAGGGAATCTCTCCAGCCTTTGATTATCACTCAGAACCTAGCCCAAGTCCTGCTAGGGAATAACCCCACTTACTTCCTTGGGGTCACCATTGAGCAAAGTATCTGGAATGATGGAAATTTCCACCATGTCATCTGGGACCTTGTGAAGGGCTTTCTAAATGGTGCTTGTTTGGAGCGGTCAGTTTTCCCATCGGCTTATGGTACCAACCACCACACTACCTTACCAGCAGGCTCTCATTGATTGTCCTAGCAATGGGCTCACATTGGCATCTAGTTCTAATGTTCTCAAAATGGGGTTGCCATCTTAAAAAAAGGAACACAAACCAGTAGTAGACCAGATATGAGTTGATCTATCACCACTATGAAATGCTATGAAGGGAATTCCTTACTTTGAGGAGATCTCTGATTGGGTACGGGAATAGAAGTGAAGGGAATCTGCTCTGTCTTAGAACATCACTCAGACCCAGGCCCAAGTTCTGCTAGGGAATAACTCCACTTACTTCCCTGGGGTCACCATTGAGCAAAGTATCTGGAATGATGAAAATTTCCACCATGTCTTCTGGGACCTTGTGAAGGGCATTCTAAATGGTGCTTGTTTGTAGCAGTCAGTTTTCCCATCGGCTTGTGATACCAACCACCATACTACCTTTGATTGGCTTCCAATGATTGGCCTAGCTTTTGGCTCCCAATGATTGGCCTTGCAATGGGCTCCCATTGGAATCTAGTTCTAATGTTCTCAAAATGGAGTGGCCATCTTAAAAAAAAGGAACACAAACCAGTAGTAGACCAGATATCAGAGTTTATCTATCACTACTATGAAATGCTAAGAAGGGAATTCCCCACTTTGAGTAGATCTCTGAGGGGCTTTCTGAGCTGGTGCTTGTTTGGAGTGGTCAGTTTTCCCATCGGCTGGTGGTACTTACATCATCAGGCTACCATTGATTGTCTTAGCAATGGGCTCCCATTGGAGCCTAGTTATCAAAATGGGGTTGCCATGTTCACAAACCTGTAGCAGACCATTGTGAAATGCTAAGAATGGAATTCCTCACTTTGAGGAGATCTCAGATTGGGTAATGCTAGGCATACACATGCCGATAAACGGCCGAATTTTAATCTGACCGACGGGCGTGC
>CM070035.1:3001058-3012788 GCA_036250615.1 Ptychadena robeensis
CCAGGTTGGAGATGTAAGGAGGACAGGAGGTGTGGAGTGATTTGAAGGCAAGGCACAGAAGTTTGAATTTGATTCTGTGGACAGTTGGAAGCCAGTGTAGAGATTAGAGATGGTCGAATTTTTTGACTTGATAACTTTTTCTGCTGATTGCAAAGCCCCTGAAAATTGTATCCTCACCAATATTGCTGGAGATGTAGAGAAGGGTTGGAGGAACATATAAAAAAATCAAAAATTGCTCTAGCACATGTAGTTTTTGCATAAATTAAGTTCAAACTCGAAATTCCGATTTTCGAAATTTTTACTTGACTTTGAACTTAATTTGTGCGAAAACAATTTGTGTTAGAGACATACTTTCTTTTTTAGGAGTATACCCCCAACCCTTCTCTACATCTCCAGCAGGTTTTGTGATGATACCATGTTCAGGGGCTTTGCAATTAACTCGAAATGGTCGAATTTTTGAAAAAAAATTCGACCGTCTCTAGTAGAGATTTGCAGATGAGGAACGGTTAGAGGAGTAAATGAGTCTAGCAGCAGCATTCATGAGATACGATCGCAGTGTTCACAGGTTCAGACACTTGTCAGTAATCTCTGCTTTCTGTCACCCGGCCAATACTCCTCCTGATCCTTCCATGTGACTCTCCCCCGGGCACAGTCCACGTGTGCTAATGTCACGGCACTTGGCTAAAGGTGCGGGAGGATCGCAGTTCCCACGTCTTTGATTAGCTCTTGGACAAGGACTTCTTTATACAGAAATTAACTTGGGTCAAGGTGTAAATACGTTTTTTTTTTGCATCGTTAGTGTATATGCACCAAGAGCATGGGCTCAGTAGAACTCCTGTCGGCTTTTAGGGACTTTAGACATTCCGTCACTTCCTGTCGGTTAAAAATATAAGTTGTCACCAGAACAGGAAATGACCAAAGTGATGGCTCTCATTCAGATCATAGTATATCTAAAGCAACTGGGCATGAAACGTTCTATAAAGTAACTGAGCAGGTTCAGCGTGTTACAACTGTAGATATGATTGATGTAAAGGCAACAGCAACATAATTCATTTTCTTGAGTAAGTACTTGTTTCCACTAATGCGGAATCATGCAGATGGCTGCGGTTGTATCCGCGCGGCAGCAGCCCCTCCGACCGCATCCATAGGCAAAGCATCGGCCAGGCTCCGCTTGTGCGGATGCAGTGTGGTTCGGAACGCCCGCATACAGCATTTTCGTGCGGATTCCGCAACCGATCGAATCCCTGGACATGGGGGCTGCCCAGAGTCTGCATCTGACCGCACAGAGGTCCGCGTGCATCCGCATGCTTAACAGCTTGGGGTGCCGTCTGGAGAGGCTGCAGCCCCGCGGATAGCACAGCAGCCATCCGCATTAGTGGAAACAAGCCCTAAAGTAGTGGAGTACCTTCAAACTTTTGGGCAGCTGCAGCACCTATAGCAGTCTGTAGACTTGTCTCTAGACATTATTCCTAATATAAACATTTTTGTTAATGATTGTATTTTCCTATTCACAGGCTTCACCTGCCGCTCGCTATCGATATCCTCCGCCATGCTCAGTAAGTCCCTCTTCATCTGTTGTGTTCAGGGTACTCATGGGCAACAGCTCTCTGTATAACACCGTCTCTCCTTTTGTCATTACAGCAAGGACGCATGTGAACTACGAAGTCAAAAAGGATGTCGCTGTTGTCCGATTTAACACTCCTAACTCTAAGGTAGAATTTGATGACCCCATTGGTTTATTTTTCATATCTGATTAAGCCTGTACTGTTTTATACCTTCCATCCTATCCTACTTACCACTAACAGTACCTGGTGGATAAAAAACACGAATACCTGGTGGGTAAAAAACTTGTAGGCGAGCTTTGGTCTTGCTATTAAGGGATGGATTGAGGCCCGAGCTACCACTGAAAATACCTGGTGGGGGGGAAAAAAACAAAACAATCCACTAACAATAGCTGGTGGGTGTAACAGTGGCTGCCATGCACCGCTGCCCTCGTAATTACCATGGCGGTCCTGGGCGCTATGTGCCTATCCTTTCTCAAGAAGTGGCGACCTGGTGTACCCCTGGGGAAAGTCTATTCCCATCTTCAAGGCTACTGTGAAGAACGAGTGAGTTCTCCTAGACAACACCTTTTAGAGGAGGCTGGACTTGTGGCACAGTGTGTTCACACCTGCTGGTTCCTGACAGTGGGAAAATCAAAACAATTACACAAACCATATCTAGTGGGTATAAAACCTGTAGGTGAGCATTGGTCTGGCTATTAGGGGATGGGTGGAGGCCAGAGGTACCACTGAAAATAGTTGGTGGGTATAAAACCTGTAGGTGAGCATTGGTCTGGCTATTAGGGGATGGATCTACAATCTACTAACAATACCTGTCAGGTTTAACACTCCTAATTCTGAGGTAGGGTTTGGTGATGCCATTGGTTTGCTTTTGATATCTTATTAAGCCTGTACTCTTTTATACCTTCCATCCTATCCTACTTACCACTAACAATACCTGGTAGAAAAATACAATCCACTAACAATAGCTGGTGGGTAAAAAATGTGAAGGTGAGCGTGGGTCTGGCCATAAGGGGATGGATGGAGGCTGGAAAATCTGCTAATATTACCTGGTGTGTAAAACCCCCAAAAATCCACCAAGAATAGCTGGTGGGTATAAAACTTGTAGGTGAGCGTTGGTTTGGCTATTAGGGGAAGGGTGGAGGCCAGAGGTACCATTGTTTAGCTTTTTCCCCCACCAGCTATTTTCAATCTACTAACAATGCCTGTCTGGTTTAACACTCCTAATTCTAAGGTAGAGTTTGGCGACGCCATTGTTTTTGTTTTAAATCTCTAATTAAGCCTGTACTCTTTTATACCTTCCATCCTATCCTTCTTACCACTCTATCACCGCTAACAATACCTTGTAGAAAAGAACAATCCACTAACAATAGCTGGTGGGTAAAAAATCTGTAGGTGAGCATGGGTCTGACCATAAGGGGATGGATGGAGGCTGGAAAATCTTAAAATACCTGGTGGGTAAAACCCCCAAAAATTTACCAAGAATAGCTGGTGGGTATAAAACTTGTAGGTGAGTGTTGGTCTGGCTATTAGGTAAATGGATGGAGGCTGGAGCTCCCACTAACAATACCTTGTAGGGTAAAACAGTCCACGAACAATAGTTGGTAGGTAAAAAATGTGTAGGTGAGCGTGGGTCTGGCCATAAGGGGATGGATGGAGGCCGGAAAATCTTTTTATAATACCTGGTGGGTAAAAACCCCAAAAATCCACCAACAATACCTGGTGGGTATAAAACTTGTAGGTGACTGTTGGTCTGGCTATTAGGGGAATGGATGTAGGCTGGAGCTCCCACTTATAATACCTGGTGGGTAAAAACCCCAATAAATCCTCTAACAATAGCTAATGGAATCAAGTTGTATGTGGTCATGTTGTTGTTTTGACAGCATTTAGCGGGTCTTCTGACACCCCCCCTCTTCCCCATGCCTGTTGGTAGATTTAATGTCTTTAGTGGTGTCCAATTTTTATCACTATAAATAATCACAGTATCTGTACATTCAGCACTTGTCCTCTATGGAGAGAGAAGGTTACACGTGTGACACCCTGCAGCACCTTCTCCTGTTGCAATGGGTGCAGTTATATCAGCCATGGGGGTTCAATAAACAACTAAGACACTTATACAGATATGGTTTTTGTCCCCGATGACCACCAAATATCTCTAGTGACAACACACTGGTGTTCATGCATAAAGTTCTTGGTTAAGTTATTGATTATTCATGTGTTCTCACCCACCTCGCAGTGCTTGGAAAAGACGCACCCCTACATGCAGCTTATACTCTGCTCTATATAGAGGCGTGGGGGGGGGGGGGGGGGGGGGGGGGGGGGGGGGGTACACACAGGCAGCAGAGGGAAAATCTACACTGTGTATGGCTTTGAGTTCAGGTACTTCTGATTACTCCGCTCAAAGCCACACACAGCAGAGGGTATGTATCAGCTGGGTCAGCTTCTCGGCCTCCCGAAACTCAGCTGAGCAGGTGTCTTAAGGCCCCTATATACCTGTCGATACTTCAATTGATGATTGATTGACGTCATGCCTTGTGTGTTCGTGGACACTGATCACACAGGTTATCAACTGCAGTCACCCGGTCTTCGAGTGTGATCAATCGATTCCGCTCGAAGACAGCTCGATTCAACAATATGTTGGTAAATCCCTGTTCGATCTCCATTGTTTGTATGGTGACTAAGAGCCCCCATTCAAAGCATCGAACAGGAATCTATTGCAAAAAGTGGTGCGCATAGATTCCCATTCAATTGATAAATGCTCAAACGTAGCGTGGTGACTTCATGATGACATCTCCACCCTGCGCTGGTCAGTTGCCAAGCATGAAGCAACTGGCCAACTATGCGGCCTGCTGGGACTCCCCTCTGCCACGAGGGTCAAGCTCTTCATTCCATGAGACGCTCATAGATTTTTTTCCATCCAACTTTGGGTGGCATAAAAGTGCATCTTATGGAGCAGAAAATACAGTGAATGCAGGTTACAGAGAGTTTTCGATGAGATTTGAAAAGTATTCATCCAGTATCTGCCAAAAACTAAAATAGGAGTGTTTTCCCTGAAATTATCCCTCAATTCAAATACTGTATTTTTCAGACCATAAGACACACTTTTTCGCCCCTGAAATTGGGGGGGAAAAGTGCCTGTGACTTATGGTCCAAATGTGAGGCTTCCCGCTATCTCTCCTGGCACGGAGAATAGCCGGGGGGGGGGGGGGGGGGGGGGGGGGGGGGCTGGTGGAGCTGTGAGATGCCGGCCGGTGTCCAGCTCTCCCATCTGTACTGTATAATTGCCTATGCCAGCAGAGTTTAGAGCCCTTCTGCCATAGGCAATGAAGAGAGATAGATGAACGGCCATCTATCCCTCTCTTCATCCGTGGAAACTGCAATCACTCTGCAGCTCCCACGGACACAGTAACAGCAATAGGTCAGCAGAGAGGAGAAGACTGCCGCTGTTGTGCCCCCCTTCCTGCCGATCAGTGTGGAGAATGACGTTGTGCTGAGAGTGTACTGCTGCTAGTGACATCTACTGGCTGAATTGGATATTGCATTCATTTAATTCATTGCATTAACCCAATTGATGGGTGTGTCTTATAGTCCAAAAATACAGTAAATAGTTATTGCTAGTGATGCCTACTGCTAACCCTGTAAGTGACCACAGAGCCTCTGACTATTGGAAAGCCCACACTGATATATTATATTTTTTAGTTGCACCTTATTCACATTAGAATTTGTCTTGATTTTGTGCCGTTCAGGTGAACACACTGTCCAAGCAGCTGCAGAGCGAATTCCACGACATCATGAATGAAATCTGGGCCAACGATGCTGTGAAAAGTGCCGTCCTGATCTCCGGCAAGCCGGGCTGCTTCATCGCCGGGGCTGATATCAAGTGAGAGACGCTCCTGATCAGTTTGATAATTTGTATTAGACTCGCTGGGGTCTATGGGTCAATCTTTACCTACTACAGTAATCAGATCAGTAATCTGACTGCCCTGAGCCATGTTGGTGCATGCGGCATTATGTTTTACCAATGGATTTGCTTACCAGGTGGTCTGGATGCCGTTAGTAGTGCACAGACAAAATCTTAAGCCCCCCGATTATTCTCCCGACCGATTTTTCGGCCGATCGTGTCACCCGATTTTCACCTAAAATGTTATGGTCGGTTGGCTGGCACAAAAAATCGGAATTGGAATTATCACCGATCCGTCAGCCCGACCCTATTTATTAACAGCAGATCGACCAAAAATTTACGGACAGGTCCGAAGCGGTCCCGATCGTTTTTTTGGGGCCGATTTTGAGAAATCTGGATCGGTCGGGTACATAATTCCGAATCCGATTAATCTCCCGACCCGGTCAGTCGGGCAAAATTCGTACGAAAAATCGGAACGTGTATGGGGGGCTTTAGGCATAAAGAGGAAAAAATCAAGAGGTACCTGGTAAAAAAATCCTGTAATGCTCCACCTATCCAGTGACGTCGCTCTATGGCAGGTTGCCGGGAGCAAGGGGACTTTTACAGGGTATCGGGGGGAAGTTAGACTTAACCTCCCTGGCGTTACTGGCTTTTTGTGCCACTTTATATGGAGCAAAAAGCTGCTGCTCCGCCGTGATTCCCAGTTCTCTCCCTAGCTCCCTGCATACCACCTGTCTGCAGGGGAAAAAGGCGCCACCTCGATTAACATGGAGGCCTATGGTACTGCCCCCTTTGGTGTCACCGATGATGCAGAATACTCGGAGCTGAAAGAACTCTGTGGGCCTGCAGCGAAGCAGAAATGCTGCAGGCTTACAGAACCAGTGATTGTGCCGGATCCCGACACAGGTGCAGTTTAATCCAACTCCCAGAAGGTTAACCGTGACACCTACTTTCCCAAGTCTCCTCGATCGATGAGGGACAGACTGCTGCGTGGTGATGTCATTACGTTGCATCCACCCCCTCAGAGGATCGGCGGGCACCCTTTTTGTGCTGTACACTACTTGACCAAAGAAATGGGTTCGGCCAGGAATTTACTGATGTGTGATCCGGCATGTAGGAGATTCCCGATCGATCTCGCCAGGTGGGCGAACATTTACATACATGGAACGGGATCAATTGAGGGTGGACGTAATTAATTCCCGACCAATCACCATGAACGCGCAGTGATCGATTGCTCTGGAATCTATTGAAAAATCCACCAGTGCATGGCCACCTTTACTTAGAATTGTGTTTCCTGTGAAACAATGGCTGTTCCTCACATAGTTATCCTTTTCTTTCAGCATGATTGAATCCTGTAAGACTTCTCAAGAAATAACGGCATTGTCCTCCGAGGGTCAGAAAATGTTTGAGAAACTTGAAAAGTCCCCCAAACCCATCGTGGCTGCAATCAATGGATCCTGCTTGGGTGGAGGCCTGGAGGTAGGTGTATACGCTGAACTGTATTGTCGTATATAGAGCAAATCTTCGTTACAATACTCAACTGTACAAATTTAACCAAGACCCCCTTCTGAAAGCTGCATCACTTTATTAACCCCCCCTAGCAGTCTGCCTGTACCGCATGTTTTTAATGGCGCAGTACGGGAGATTGTAGCAGAGTACAACTCTGCTAGAAATTCCCACCTGTCCACGTTTGTAGGCTGAGATGCGCCCCCCCCCCCCCTGCCCTCCCACCTTGGTTTCGGCAATGTGGGGTGCTCATGTGATCCTGGCTCACCCAGAATTGTGTGATGCCTATTAATATTCTATGTCCTAATCTGTACTTGTTTGCAGGTGGCCATCGCATGCCAATACCGTGTGGCTACGAAGGACAAAAAGACGGTTCTGGGAACTCCGGAGGTCCTCCTGGGGTTGCTGCCAGGCGCGGGGGGCACTCAGAGGCTGCCCAAGATGGTGAGTGTCTGCTGCATGCGCTCAAATATTAAATCCTTGTTTGTGATCCTTCTGTGCGTCTACACTTTGATGCCCCAGAAACCGTGAGGGGCGTCAACGGCCCGTTGGTGTGTGTCCATAGCGCCCACCCGCTGTTTGGGTGCTGTTTCAGGGTGTATAGGGCACTCTATTCGGTGTATTGGCAATACCGCATCCTATACATTTTTTTTTTTTTTAGCAGACTGAGCCCAGAAACACATCGGGCGTGGTTTGCGTGCATCACTCACTTGCACCTTTTGTTTACCAATAGACGTGGTACTTGTTTCCAGTTTGTCAGTGGGTGAATCTGCTGCTGCGCCGCCCCCAAGTGCGGTCATGACGGGCCAGTATAGTCTGGCACAACATATCCCATAGGGGATTATAGGGAGAGAATGCATTGTGTGGTTTTCCCCGCAGTCTACGTGCTAGAAATCCGCAGTGTAGACGCAGCCTTCGTTTTTCTTTTCGATTCAAAATCTCCTTCTCACGGCCTTTCTTCTCAGGTCGGCATCCCGGCTGCTTTTGACATGATGCTGACCGGCAGGAACATTCGTGCCGACCGCGCCAAGCGGATGGGTCTTGTAGACCAGCTGGTGGACCCCCTGGGTGAGTACTCTATACAGGAGGGGGATGATGAAAATTGTGCAAAGTAAGGTATGCTGCAGGTGCCTTGACCCATCTGATTGTTTCCCCCAGGACCTGGTGTGAAGAGTCCTGAGGAACGCACGATGGAGTATCTGGAAGAGGTTGCTGTGGATTTTGCAAGAGGGATTGCCAACAAGCAGGTCTCCCTGAAGAAGAAGAAGGGACTCGTCGCAAGTAAGAGCTGGTCGTTGTCTTAAGACTTCTCCACACAGTGATATTTCAGGGGTAGTTGGGATCTGATGGACAGCTTATTCCTTTAGATTATTTTACTACTTGATGACTTCATAGCAGGGTGTTCTCCGAAGCATGGGGGTTGTTCCACTCTTCCAGGATCAGATTGAGAAAATCAAAACAAGGAATTGTATGATCTCCTTGTAACCCATATAGGGTCCTAGAACCACCACATTACTAATTGCAAACCTACCTTTTAATGGATCATTGATGGTATTAACCCCTCCCCCAACCCCCCCCCCCCCATACTTTGCCCAAGTAAAGCCCCCCCCTCCCCCCCATTAACAACTCTTGTAGATCGCTCCATACAATTTCCATTAGATCTACCACACAACTGTGTAGTTATAGTGGGCCTCCCCTGATTAGAATACCACATGTGCATTGGAAGGTATAGAATCAACTGCTAAATGTATTGTGGACCCGGGTCCTCCCTGATATAATACATATGATTTAATGTTATATATCAACTGCATTTATTACAAGGGTCCTTCCCTGAATATGAATACAACTGACTATTGAAAGTTATATATCACTGCTAATGTAGTGCCGGGTCCTCACCTGATTAATACATATATTAGTGATTGGAAGGTAATATCATCACTGCTATGTGTCGTGCCGGGGGAGGACCCAGCACTACATAGCAGTGATAGATACCTTCCATCACTATCTATTCTATCAGGGAGGACCCGGCACTCATAGCAGTGATAACTAAGTTAGCTTACCGTTAACTCCTTTTTCCATATAGTCTTTTCCAGGACGGCAACCATGAGAGATAAGGACTCACCCCAGAGGGAGGAAACAACAACACCCCCGCCAAAAACTTTACCTAGTCCGCCTCCCGATCTCTCGGCAGTCTTTGTGTTTCCTTCTCTGGAGGGGAACCAACACGACCCAGTACTCCCCCACGGGGACAGGGGTGAGGGGTTTGCTGCCTGCCCTGGTGGTCCGGTCCCTGTGTACAATAAAAGACTTTTTTGCCTACCGTACTGCCGGTGGGGAGCGGGGCTAGGTACGGAGTCCTCCTTCGCTGCGCTCTTGCTCTGCGGAGGGCCCTAGCCGCAGAGCGAGCCCTGCAAGGGTGGGTGGCTCGCGCGGATTTTCCTCCCTCTCGTCTGGCTGCTGCAGCTCAGCGTTGGTGGGCAGGGGGTGGGCAGACTGCCCACAAATGTCCTGAAGCGCGGCGATCGCCTCTCCCCTTTAAGCGGGGTGCGCTCTGATTCGTCGGGTTGTTGAGCCATTCCCGGTGACTCGGTGGAGGGGACTAGCGACCCGCTTGCCGATGCGCTTCCGGTTCCGGTCTTTAGCCCGGGAATCGTGAAGCAGGCTGCTATGTTTAAAGCAGCGCTGCACAAATGTCTCAAGCAGCTTCGTCGCCGGTGGTGTGAGCTACAAAACAATGGACCGAGCAGGTGCACCTGAGCAGGCTCCGACAAGGGCTTGTGAGCGGCAGCGGCGGGCAGGTAGGGACCTTCTGTCGGTGTTCCCCTTACCTTTGGGGTACCCAGGGAGGACATACTATCCCAGGTGGCTAGGGTCGTTTAGCGTTTGAGGCCCCTCTCTGGGTCCCTCATTAGACACCGTTTTCCCAGGCACTACAGTGCCCTAGTCCCTGGGAAGTGATCTCTTCCCTTGTTTTTTGGCTGGATACTACACTGGCATTTTTTTGTTTTGGTAGGGGGGCCAAGGCTCTCCGACAAAGGGCGGACAAGGCAAGGCTCATCTACAAAAGAAGTGCGCCGCCTGTAGCGCCCGAGTGACGGATGTTTCCAAAACGCTCTGCCCCAAGTGCTTAGATGCCTTAGCGCAGAGGAGTAGGCCTCATCGCTGCTGCGGCAGGGAGGAAGCTGTTGTCGATGGTTAGAGAGGGAGCTGGCCCAGTTCTTTCATCCTTGAGCAAATTTGCATGTTATTCATTCCCAAAGACCCCCACGGGACCTCCTCATCGTTTCAAGTGAGAGAAAGTGAGTGAGGAGACAAGGACTCTCCTGCTGAGCTTTCACGGCGGAGTCAGGGGGGGGAGGAATGGGGTAACCAAGGTGGCTGCCCCCAGATTTTAGCTACGACAAGGAGGGTCGTAGATGACTACTTAAGGCCATATACGATACCCTGGACATTTCAGGTTCGGAGGAAGGTTGTTTTCCACGGCCACGCTCCCACGACAGAATTTACCATGGGCTGGGAACCCATAAGGGTAGGGTCTTTCCCATTGCATTTCACTGGGCTGACTAGATGCCATTTCAGATGGAATTGCAGCTCCCGGGCCCGGGATCGCAAACCATTCTTCATTCTTTCGAAATCGAGATCTGAGGGGAAGAGGTTTCCGTTTGAGACTGACCGGAATTGCCATGGACAAAATTCCGAACTGACGCTGCATTCTCGCCCCTTCTCTGCAGGTAATACCAAGTCAACAACCTCTCGTTTTGAGGACATGGGGTCCTACGGAATCCCATGGATAAACGAGGACTTCCTTTCTCCAGAGGTTGGGACCCAGTCTGTGGGCCTCAAGCCTGCTTTGGCCTCATCTGTGTGGCCCGCAATCTGATTTCTGGCTCACTCAGATTCAGGCCTCACCTGGTAGCTGGGACCCCAGCCAGAGATCAACTAGTGAAGGTATGCCGGCTTTGTTTAGAGGGCTAACTTTCTAGCAGGACTCCTCTGTGGGAAATCGGTCAGGTTTGCGGCCAGATCAGGGCCCTGGCCGTGGCGGCGAGAGGGCTCTCTGGCTCAAATTGGCCAGGGACGCTTCCTCAAGGTTATACTGTGCGGCTCCCCCCATTTACTACTGGCGATTTGTTGTTCGGCCCCAGAACTGAGAGCATCCTGGATAGAACAGCGGATATAAAGGCTTTCCAGCGAAAAAATCTAGGTTCCAGCTTACAACGGCCCTTTCGGGTGGGCAAGGTTCATGACCCCAAGGTCAAGGAAACCGGCCAGGAATATCCCTTCAAGGCCAAGGGCAACGAAAAATGGGGAGCTTTTTGTTTTCCATGGGCCAACCACCTAAGAAATCTGCTGACTCTCCACAGCTGTGGGGGCCTAGGTTGGCCAAGTTTGCCCGGCCTGGCCAGCATTCCCCGCAGATTACCCCCCCCATTCCTTCCCCCTACCCCAATCCTAAATCATCGACCAAGGGTACTGTGCTAGAGTTCGATCTCCCCCCTCCCCCCAACGGTTTTTTCCTTATTACCCTTCCCCCCATCAAAAGGAATCCGGTAAAGGAAGGCAAAGGAAGAGGGCCTTGCATGTCCTCCATTTGGGAATCTGGTGGATCCAGGAAGTGTTAATTCCGTTCCAGCAGCGAACAGGGCGGGGGGTTTTACTCACACTGTTACGGGTGGTAAAACCTCAGGGAAGTTCATCTCTCATACTGAACCTGAGCCGCCTAAAATCGTCATTAAGCTTACAAAACCTTCCAATGGAAAG
>CM070035.1:3036800-3050524 GCA_036250615.1 Ptychadena robeensis
ATTCACTAGACTAGGAAGAGACTAGTCCATTCACTAGACTAGGAAGAGACTAGTCCATTCTCTAGACTAGAAAGAGACTAGTCCATTCACTAGACTAGGGAGAGACTAGTCCATTCACTACATTAGGGAGAGACTGGTCCATTCACTAGACTAGGAACAGACTGATCCATTCACTAGACTAGGAAGATACTGGTCCATTCACTAGACTAGGAAGAGACTGATCCATTCACTAGACTAGAAAGAGACTGGTCCATTCACTAGACTAGGAAGAGACTAGTTCATCCACTAGACTAGGAAGAGACTGGTCCGTTCACTAGACTAGAAAGATACTGGTCCATTCACTAGATTAGAAAGAGACTAGTATTGAACTGGATTTTGTACTCACTGCTTCAGATTTCGGGGGGACTGGTGGAGGTGCTTCGGTCTTCACTTCCTCGATATTTAAGGCTGGTGGAGGTGGTGAACATGACTTCTTCTCCAGAGGAGAAGGAGAGGACACGAAGGAGATAAGATCTTGTTGGGTCTTGTTGCCACTCTCGAGCCCAACGGGTTTGCTGCTGGGTTCGGAGTAATTCTCCACATTCTGATTCGTCCAAAGTTCTTCATAGGGTATCTCCAACTGTTCCTGAGTCCTAAAATCATGGTCCACCCAATCTGGCGTCATGTACTCCCTGTCTAAGTCTGAGTTGTCAGACGATGACCCCATTCCTAGGCGTTGGCCATCGCGAGAGTCCTGGGGGCTGGTGTCCTCGGGGATTGCACCGCTGTAAACACACAAGGAGAGGCGCTGTAGGCCCTGGCTCAGCTCCTCGCGGGTGTAGTTTATTGAGCCAGACGAGAAACCCTGCAAACAAACCCGTATCTTCCGCGGGCTCGCGCACTCCTCGCCAAAGTCTGTCTTTGTCTCCCGGACGGCCTTGGAATACTCGTCCGGGTTAAATTTCTGTTCCTGGCAATAATAGGCACAGTCTTTTACCAACTTGTCAAAGTACGGGTCTCCACAAAGAAGACCCTCGGGGAGCGAAAAGCGGGGCATGTCCGTGAGCAGCAAGAAGTGGAACGGGTTGACGTCTTCCTTCCGTAGGAGACAACAAAGAACCACGGTTTTGGAGATAATGCTGACCAGCTTGTACCGGTGACCTTCACGGATAATGTGATGGTCATAATGGTTGCGAGGAGGGCGAGTAGGCACTATGACGTTGACAGGCAAGCGGACCTTCTCGATAATACTCCTGATGGTGTGCTCGCCCTCCTGCATCTGGAGCTCCAACGGACTGCGGGTGCTGAAGCTGCCTTTGCACTGAAATGGAAGGCTCAGGCTCTCGTTGGTCCGATGGTTCATGCATATCAAGCACGGCATTTTACCTTTCACCTGCTTGCCCAATGTTCCAGTCTTTCCCAGTTTCCTCAAGATGGTGTTAAAACGGGATTTTTCCTTAACAGTTTTGGCGCACAATATCTCTGCTTGTCCCATGAGCGTCAGCTCATCCCCAGTGTGTAGAGTGAAGTTGTACACCTCACTGTCCTCGCTGAACTCCCCGGACACCACCTGAAATGGGAGAAAAAAACTGTCAAGTATATGAAATTCTAATAATACACAAACATTGGCAAATGGGAAGACCATATATTTCGCACTATAAGACGCACCGGACCATAAGAGGCACCCCATAATTTTGGAGAGAAAATGAGAAAAAATAAAAATTAGAGACACAGCCATTTACATATCAAGTGAATATACAGAATGTTTAAGCAGAGTGTGCACTACTGGTCCATGCAGTATTCACTCTATACTCCTCCAGCCAAAAGCCCAGTGCCAGGAGGGAGGTCTTCATTGCAGTAGGGGGTGGGGTTAACTTTAATGGGGGTTGATTCTCTGTATCCAAGGAGACTGGAATTTGTTCCATTCCCTCAAGCCAACAAGCCACTGCCAAGAAGGAGATTTGCTGCATTAGCACTAGCAGTACCTATTCTCTGAACACGCTGACCAACTTATGGAGAGACACATTTTACAATCTGGCACTGACAACTTACCCATGGGCAGCTATTTACACATGGGTGGAGATATGAGTCTGAGTCACAAAATGTATTTATTGCAATGCAGAATGTTAATGTAAATACACAACTCGTGCTATCTAATTGTAAAATGTGTCTCTCCATAAGTTGCTCAGTGTGTTCAGAGAATGGGTGCTGCTAGTGCTAATGCAGAGAAGATCTCGTCTTGGCAGTGGCTTTTTGGCTTTTCTGGAGGGAATGGAACAAATTTGGTACGGGTGTTAGTCCTCCTTGACTTAACCCCGGAAAGTGGTGGGGCGAGACCGCTTACGGCTCTGGTCCGGAAGTCTCTCCAAGCTCGGGAGCCTCTTCAGAGGGAGCCCAGCCCGGTCCTTAGTACTCCTCCGGTCAAGGTCACCTGGGGAATGGGACACTCAAGGGTCAGGCGGCTTCGGCTGCCTGTCCCACTAGTCACCCCATTCCCCATTTTGGGGAACGAGTCCATAGCCTCTTTAGGGGCAGGACAATGAAAACACCCGTGCAGCTTGGTGTGGTTTCACTGCGTGTGCACTTCACATTTTTTGCACTGGGTGTAGAGTTCACAATTGTGAGTGCGAGTCTCCTGGGATGCAGAGAACGAAACCACAGGAAAGTTAACCCCACCCCATGGTCATTTATTTAACATATTCTGACCATAAGACGCAGGGGCATTTCTCCATTGATTTTAATGGTAAGAAGATCTTATATTTAGTCTTAGGGCGTGTTTCCATTGTACGTCGGGACCCCTACACTGAGCGTATACCCTTAGCAGGGGTCCCGACGTATCCCACAGACTCAGCCTGCCGGCGGATGGTCTGTTTACACATCCGCCGGTGTAAAGGCTGAACGTACTTGACTGCGTTCAACCTTACACCGGCGGATCGGCTCAGCGCAATGAAGACAGACCCTCCGCCGAGCAGGTAAGTATATCTGATACGTTGGGACCTCCCGCTTAGTGAGGGGTCCCAACGCAATGGAAACAAAGCCTTATAGTCCGAAAAATGCGGTGACCTTTATTCCAGGTATGTATACATTTCTTAAAATGGTTTATGTGGGATCATTGGGTGAAAACATCTATGAACAGATATGTAATTTTCTTTGTTTTCGGAAATACAATATGGAGGCCAAGGGTGAGGCAAATCCAAAGGGTGAAGAGACTCTTAACCCCACCTGAGGGTTATGGAGGTTCACTTCAACTATGTTGAACTTTTTTGTGAGCCATAACAATACCCTCAACGGTTTCCCTGGTCAGGGGCGGTCCTAAGGAGACATTCGCCCAGGGTGAGCACTCCTTCTGCCACCTTTCCCTGAGAGAGATCACGGGGGGGAGGTTGGGGGTTGGCTGCCGCCCTCGATCGATCACCCTCCGGTGTTCTATCGAGATGCGCCTCCCAATCGAGAGCAGCCCCCCTGGTACTGCGCATGTGTTGGTGCAGTGATTCAGTGACTCCTCCTCTACGCTATGCTGCAGCTATGCACTGGGAGGCAGGGGACACGTCAAGATCAGCCTCCCTGTGGCACATGTAGATTAGCCTCCCAGTTTGTTAGAGGTGGAGTCGGACATCCGGCTCCCCGCCCCCCCCCCCCTCCCGGGCAGAGCTGTAACTGGATGTCAGCACACAGAGGAGAGGGCACTTTCACACATGGGCAGTATGGCAGATGTCGCCCCCCTGGAGATGCCGCCCTGGGCAACCACCCATACTGCCCATATGTAAATCCGCCACTGCCCCTGGTGGCTACTTGGTGGTTGGAATGCCCTTGGGCCCAGAGTCTGACCTTGACACTGAAGGTGATGGCTTCCATGACGAACACCCGGTCCGGAAAGACGCTCGCCACCTCCTCTACGCTGCTGAAATACTGCACAGGCTCTCGCACGTCCCGGTCCTGATCCAGCAACTTGAACTTTCCTGAAAAATCAAAGAAGAAACAATACTGTCAGTGGTGTAAAGAGAGAGCAGACATTATCTTCAAATAGCAGACTTTGCCTGTCTAGAACAGTGGCTCTCAACCTCTTTAGATCCGCGACCCCAGAAGTGACGCAGTTCCTGTATCTGGAATGCGGAAGCGCCGGTGCAGAGTGTCACTTTGTGGAGCGACATCACTTCCAGCATGATCAGGTAAGTGTAATGTCCCCTCCCTTATATTTTGGCACTCCTCACTTCATTTGCACAAGCGCTGGGAGTTAGGAGGGCAGACCTGTCACCCGCCCTCCCGTTTTGGTCGGAAACGTTTTTTATGTGGCTGTTGCCGATTTCACAAAATGCCGGATTTTTCCAGCGATTTTAAAATTGGGCGTAAGTAGGAGACGTTACTCACCCTCCTCAATTCCCAACCCGCTTGTGCAGATGATGTGTGGGGTGGGACATAACTAGGGAGAGTAACGCCCTCTCCCTCCTTAGGCAGGAGGCAGGAACTAACTAGGAGGGCGGGGACTTTAATCTCCCATCAGTGACATCACTTCCGGCATCTGGAAGTGACGCGGAAGATGCTGGCCGAAACCGAAAGTGACGTCACACCCCGAATTCCTGGCCAGCGATATTGACAGGTATGTAGGCGGGGCCCTTCTAACTTCCCAACCTGCTTGTGGGCATTAGCACTGCTGCTTCTCTGACGCTTTCAGTGAGCTCTGCAACCCCTGTGAAATGGTCGTTCGAACCCCAAGGGGGTCCCGACCCACAGGTTGAGAACCACTGGTCTAGAAGATCTTTTGTTCATACTGTGAAGTCATTGGTTAGGCTGGACATTGTACAGTAGATAGTCAGAGTCTACGGCCACGATGAAGGAGACTGGGAGGGATGTTGCCGATGTAGATAAAGACTAAGGGGGGGTTTCCACATGCTTTGGAGCCCCCTCCGCTAAGCGTATTGCATGGCGGGAGGTCCCGATGGAGCACATTCACTTAACGGCTCGGCTGATGCTGTGTCCTCACAGCGCCGAGCCGTTCCGCCGATGCAAATGTAGTGGAGTAGGTTGAGCCTCTTCATCAGCGGATGTCTGAACAAAGTATCGGCCGAGCAGGTAAAGTCTATGTGCTCCGTCGGGATCCCTGCCACGTAATGCGCTTAGCAGAGGGGGTCCAGACGGATGTGGAAACATATCCTATAATGTTTCCCCTAAAATAGGGGATGTCTTATCTTTCCATGAAGAAGAATACAGCACTGGGGTATCAGGGTGGGGGGATCACCTTAACACCTGACACAGGGGGGATCAGAGGGGGGGATCAAAATGGCACAAGAGACTCAGAGGGAGGGGGGATTACCATTTTAGTAACCCCTTCTGATCCTCCTGTGTCATTGTGATTGCCCCCTCTGATCTCCCCTGTCCAGAGTCACAGTATCGTATCTTCGGGGGCGCCTTATTTTGGAGAATGCCTTATTTCCGGGGAAACAGGGTAAGGGCAAGGGGTTGGGCTTTGACAAATATCGAGGGGACATATGACTGGGGAGATGGCCGAACATCAGTGACAATACTACGGTCACCTTACAACATATCGCGTTTTTCTCTGATGAAGATATAGAATGAGATGTTTAGAAACATAAAGTAAAACAAGAAATGGCATTTACAGTTATTTATCCAAAAATTCCCTGGTGTCCCCCAGTAACACCCAACTATTCCTGACGTGCATGGTCCCTTCCCTGAGGTGTAGGTCATAGTCAGTATGACTTCCAAAGATTTCATGGGGTTGTGTCTCTATCTCAGTGGTTCCCAAACTGGGGGGCCTGAAGGTATTCCAGGGGGGGGGGCCTCATTCTTAACCTTTGTTTGAATGGGGAGGGGGAGGGGGCTCCATTATGTTCCTAAATAGAAAAGGGGGGCCCTGCCAGGAATGTTTGGGCACCACTGCTCTACCTGGTTGATGAGGAAACACGCTCCATTGACAACTCATGAGGATCAGAGCGGAACACTTGTTCTCTCATGTTGCAATTAACATTCATCAATCTTTGTGAATGTTTAATGAGAAGTGAATCAGGAAACAGCACGTTCAGCAGTCGTGTGTCTTTTTTTTTTTTTTGTATAAAATTTTTATTATTTTTTTCAGTATAAACAACAAAAAACCAACAGTACAATATCACAATACAACCATCACACAGCACCCAAGGGTGTCGCAGTAGTCAGAGAAGCAGTCGTGTGTCTTGGTGTGTGTGTCCATGGAGTGATGTTTAGTATCATACAACCGTCTCTGCCTCCAGTAGATGGCACAAACGTCCCAATTCAGAGGCAACCTTCGCTGTCCTTCAGCACCAGCGTCTCCTCACTACCATGTCCAAGGCCAAGTCCCAGGAAGATTTGTGTGTCTGAGGGATCTGCTGGACTACAGAAAAACTATCCATCCATCTATTGCTTAGCTGGAGGAGCCGAAACCCACCATGTTCAGCTGGAGGACAATAACCCCCGTTGTGTCCTCCACTAAGTAGTAAATGTATTCATTTCTCCTATGATGGCGCCATGCCACCCAGGCGGATAGATTAAATTTTTTGGACTGAATTTGCAATATAATAAAAAATTGCTAAAGACTCATTGAAAAACACCATGACTGTCCCCTGTGTACACACCCAGCTCCATACAGACATGGTATGATGAGTCTGGTGTGGAGGATCTCCTGTGTCCTGCACAGAGCCCAGACCTCACCCTACTGAGGACCTTCTCTGTCCACCATGACTGTCACCTGTGTACACACCCAGCTCCATACAGACATGGTATGATGAGTCTGGTGTGGAGGATCTCCAGTGTCCTGTACAGAGCCCTGACCTCACCCTACTGAGGACCTTCTCTGTCCCACCATGACTGTCCCCTGTGTACACACCCAGCTCCATACAGACATGGTATGATGAGTCTGGTGTGTAATGTAATAATCAGTGTTTGCTATGAGTGCTTTAAGTAATTGGTGACCTTGTCTTACACCTTCACAGCCTATGCGGTAGCCATTCCTGGAGCTTAGAGATCCATGGCTGTACGCTATGACTTCTTCCAGCACCCGTAGAACCTCCTTTTATCTCCGGCTTATGATGAGAGTATGCGCCTCCGGCTGAATGGGTCATTGTTCAAACATGGCCTCTTTACCCCTCAGACAATGAGCATGTCCTGGGATTGTCCTGGGAACAAAGGAGCCGAGCTGGGGAGATTCATAAAGACTTGGAGAAGTGTCTGGGAACTTTTCCTGGCAACATTTCAATGTCTGAGATCTCTGGGTCAGGCATGTCTCGCAGAAGGCTGACCCAACCTCAGAGATGAATTACATCAACTTTCTACAACTTTCCACGGAAATGGAATCAGAGTTACCTCCCACACAACGAGCAATCAATCATGATCAATCACAGCGTGGTGACGTCACGGATCGATGCGCACCACTTTGCGCGATCGATTTGATGGGGACACTCCGTCTCATCCAAAGTAATAGCAACATGGATTTACCAACATGTTGGTGGAGCTGGATCAGTCTAACAAGTTTTCATATTCTATTCCTGAATGATCTTTGCAAACGCGCAAGGCAATTGATTGTCCAGGGAAATGGAAAATGTAACCATGTGTGGGGCTTTACTCTACCCACCAAAGCAGTGATATTCCTGTCCATGCAGTGCTAAGATTTGTTCAGACCTGACTGCAGTAACTCTTAAGCTGGCCATGCATGGGTCAACTTAGCGATTGAATGATCAGTCGCTATACGCGTTTGCGGCGATCGTTCAGTAATCGAACACAAAAACCCCTGTTTGATCCATCCCTCTCCCGTAAGGTGCTGTGCATCTATTCTTTGAATGATCAACAACGGTCATTAGTTGGGCCATGTTGCGATCATTCATCAATCACACAGGATACAACCCACGTATGGCCAGCTTCCATGGTAAGGAAGAATGCCCTTGTAACGGTTGTTGGTTCTTGCATGGTAAGAAAGAATGCCCTTGTAACAGTGGTTGGGGTGGATGGTTGGTCCTTCCATGGTAAGGAAGAATGCCCTTGTAACAGTGGTTGGGGTGGATGGTTGGTCCTTCCATGGTAAGGAAGAGTTCCCTTGTAACAGTAGTTGGGGTGGGTGGTTGGTCCTTCAGTGTTAAGAAAGAATGCCCTTGTAACAGTGGTTGGGGTTGGTGGTTGGATCTTCCATGGTAATGGAGAATGCCTTTGAACCAGTGGTTGGGGTGGGTGGTTGGTTCTTCCATGGTAAGGGAGAATGCCCTTGTAATGGTTGTTGGGGTGGGTGGTTGGTTCTTCCACGGTAAGGAAGAATGCCCCTGTAACAATGGTTGGGGTGGGTGGTTGGGTCTTCCATGGTAAGGAGGAATGCTCTTGTAACAGTGGTTGGGGTGGGAAAGTGATAATGGCTAGTAGGGGGTGAGAAGTAAAATTGAGCATTAGAAAAACCAGTTGGTGACCAATGGTGCTCAGAAGGATGTTAGGGCAATAACAGTGCCCACTCAGTAGGTATCAGGAGTGTCCAGCAGGTGGTGATGGAAGATAATAGCGAGCAGATAGGCCGAACTGGAGTTTGAGTCTCAGAACTGTACCCAGGAGGTGGTGCTGTGGTGTATTATGCTGTGGTGTTAAGCACCATTGACTTCTAGGGAAGCTCTGAAGCTGGGGGCTTCTGGACCTGGATGGTGTCAAGACTACCTTAAGCCAAGGCCTTCTGAAGCTTGAATATTGGAGTTGGAGAAATTCTAAAGCCTCCAGGAGAAAAGTATTTGAGCTGAAGGTTTATGATGCTGAAGGTTTCTGGGGCCTGTTGGAGCCAGAGACGTAGGGGTTTGGAGCTACATGAAGCAAGGAACGAGGGTAATAGAGAAGTTTTAGAGTTACCAGAGCAGAAGGTAGAGGTTTCTGGAGGGTTTTGGGTCTGCTGCATTTCCTCATCATACTTATTCACCACAAAATGTGGCGGTTTGACCAACGATGAAGTGTAGACCAAGGCAATGGATGCAGCTTCGAACCTACAGAGTGTAGACCTTCTCGACCTAGACCAAGCTGTTGACTTTTTGATGATAAAATACTACTGTTGTGGCATCGCTTTATACGTTCAGACCCTGACTGAAGTTACTGATAAGTCTTTGATCCTCAAATCTGTTTAGTGCTTCTAACACAATGCTGAATGTTCAGGCCTTGGACGGGAGGGGTGATGGGCCCTATTACCGGCAATCTACCGATACATTTCATGGTAATAAGTGTCCTCCCGGGACAGGAAAATGACCACTTATTTTTTATTGAGGGCTGTTAGCCCCTCCGCTGCGCATAGACGACGTCCACCAGCAGGAGAAGCGAACGATCGCCATCTGCGCTGCATTAATTGCGTTATGTTTGCGGCCAGAGAGACCTGCAGAGCTCGCTACGGCATTTGGAAATAAACATGTTATTTTAGGAGGAGGGCTGGGGGGGGGGGGCTCGTGAAAATGATAAGAGCCAGTAAGTAGCAGAGATGAACCCAAAAGAAAAACCACATCAGACAGGCAATCTAGGTCAGCGGTGCGGAGAGACGGCGTGTAACTGGCGGGGTGTCGTTATAAAATTGCCGGTTTATTAGGTGTTTAGGATAATTGTCTGAACAAAGTGCCGTACTGCATGGGAGGAGGCGCTGGGGGTGTTGGGTCGCCAAAAGGAAATGAAGAGAAAAGGAAAAAATACAGATATTAGGTATAAGCATGCGTACAGTGTGATTGGTGCTGGTAGGTCACAGACTCTTTGATTTACCATTACCCCCAGAGAGACCCTGGGGGTAAAGGCATCTGGGCATTTTCCGATGCCGCCCCCCAGCATGATGCCACACTGGGCAACCACCCATATTGCCCATCTAAAACTACCACCAGTTTTAGGGAGTCTGGTCTGTCGTGAGGGACGCAAAATAGCACGCACTGTTCCTGAAAGCCCGAGTCCTATCACTACCCATCCGGTGGGGTGGCTGGGAGCCCCTACCACAGGGAGGACAGCCGACGGCCTCTGTAGAGATAAGCCCGTCACACGCAAAGAGCGGCAGGTGAAATCAGCTGCCACTCGGGGGTTCCCACATTGGTCTGTCGTCCCAAAGCTTGGTCGGCCAGAGAACGGACATGCCCGTTAATCTCTGACCGATGTCGTTAGTTTCAATGGGGACCGGCCTCCCCATTGAAACTATTTTCCGGCACACAAAGGGTCCAACACCACATACTTTTCTCTGCTTCCACAGCATCAGTCCGCCCCTGCACTCTTACTCTGGAAGGCGATCGTGCAGCCTGTGCCGCCAGGGCCCTTTGATGCTGCTCAGGCACGGACAGGAGTGACCTTATAGGGTCCCAATTGAGCGGGCAAGCCAAGCTGACTGGGCGGGCCTGGCCCACCACGCCCATAGCGCCGAGCAGACTAAACGTGTTTGGGTACCCTGGGACTATTGCTGACCATTCATGGCATGGAATCTTTTCTTCTCCCAGAGGACAGTATGGGTGTTCGACCTGCCACGTTCGCCAGCGAGAAGAAGATTATTATTGTTCAACCGGCCAGAGGAACTTCTGTTTTTTCCGATTCAAATTCCCAGAGAAAAGGCGGACATCGGACTTTTCTAAAAGTCTGATCCTCCTGCTCGCGAACGGACGTGGCGGATGTCCGGCCATCACTAGTCATCCCTGTTGTTGAACATTTTATCTGGCTGAAAGTTTTACTGACGCACCCTTGTTGGGTCCCTGGAGATAAAGTTTGTTTGTTAGCAGTTGGCTCCTGTGGTTGGTCGATTCCTGAACCTCACACTATGACTTAATGAGTTGTCCTCCACACATTGTGATGTCTGATTTGTGACTAAACCCTAGAAATCCAGCCTTGGGTTCATGAAGAAGTCATCAGAGCCTTCATGAATAAACCAAGATGTCCGTCTCTCCCTCCCAGACGCTCACAAGGACCTGAAGAATTATATTGCCCAGTTCTTGTGTCCACCGCCATTTTACTTCCAGACAGTTTGGTGGCCATTGTGCCAAGTGTCAGTTGGGTGAAATATAAGACTGGGAAAGCCATTACAGCCAACCCCACAATGAGCGTCTTGTGTGAAAGCCCGGGGTTACATTATGCAGCAACCAAAAACAGTTAGATATATCGTGGTTTACAGTAAACCCCAGAGCCGGGCATTCATATCGTGTGGGGCCTGCCAGTGGAGTACAGAAGGCCACCAGCTATTGCTAGCTTGGGGATATAAAAGATTATCCTCAGCCTAAGCAACGTTGTCACCAGGTCTACAGAGCTTCTCCATCTCCTCTTCTTCTACAAAAAACGGGGGGAACAGAAGTCATCAGTTTTATAAATATTTAGTCCCCCACCAATTGTGCATATTCTCCCACTTATAAAGACGAGAGAGGTGTGTAATCTCCATCATAGGTCACCTCAACTATGAGAGACAGAATGGGGGAAGAATCCAGGAAATCACATTGTCTGATCTGTAAAGAAATATCTGCAAATGATGGTGGAAATAAGTATTTGATCCCTATGAAAAGTTCATCTCAATACTTTGTTGTATCCCCAATGACAGGGGTCAGACGTTCTCTGTAAGTCTTCACAAGGTTGTCACACACTGTTGCTGGTGTTTGGCCCATTCCTCCATGCAGATCTTATCTAGAGCAGTGATGGTTTGGGGCTGTCTCTGGGCAACATGGACTTTCAACTCCCTACAAAGGTTTTCTATGGGGTTGAGATCTGGGGACTGGCTAGTTGACTCCAGAACCCTTAAATGCTTCGTACCACTGGTGGTGTGTTTGGGATTATTGTCATGCTGAAAGACCCAACCACGTTTCGTCTTTAATGCCCTTGCTGATGGAAGGAGGTTTTCACTAAAAACAAAGCTGTCACACACTGTCGCTGTTAAGAAATCACCTGTGGGAGCATTAATTAGAAAATGGAAGACATACAAATCACTGATACTGAAAAAATCCCAATACCACGGGGGACCTAGTGACTGCCCTGCAGAGAGCTGGGGCCAAAGTAACAAAGGCCCCCATCAGTAACACACTACGCCGCTAGAGACTCGAACCCCTTCAGTGCCTGACGTGCCCCCTGCTTAAGCCAGTACATGTCCGGGCCCATCTGAAGTTCACTAGAGAGCATTTGGATGATCCAGAAGAGGATTGGGAGAATGTCATATGGTCAGATGAAATCAAAGTAGTAAACTCAACTCGTCAAAGAGAAAGAATGTTGAGTTGCATCCAAAGAACACCATACCTACTGTGAATCATGGGGGTGAAAAATCATGCTTTGGGCCTGTTTTTCTGCAAAGGGACCAGGACGACTGATCTGTGTAAAGGAGAGAATGAATGGGGTCCTGTATTGTGAGACTTTGAGTGAAAACCACCTTCCATCAGCAAGGGCATTGAAGATGAAACATGGCTGGGTCATTCAGCATGACAATGATCCCAAACACACCACCTGGGCAATGAAGGAGTGGCATTGTAAGAAGCATTTCAAGGTCCTGGAGTCTCTAGATTTCACTCCATAGAAAAGCTTTGGAGGGAGTTGAAAGTCCAAGTTGCCCAGCGACATCACAGCTCTAGAGGAGATCTGCATGGAGGAATGGGCCGAATACCAGCAACAGTGTGTGACCACCTTGTAAAGACTTAAGGCCCCCATACACGTGTCGGATTCCCACCGGATTCCGGCACGATCGATTCTGGGCGCGTGCACGCGGAACGATCGTGCCGGAATCGCATGCAGCCCACCTTGTCCAATCGATCAGGTCCGATCGTTCAGGGGCTCAGAATCGGATCCGACAGAGAACCAACATGTTGGTCTTTCTCATCCGATTCTGCCCAGATCAGGGGGAGTTGCCATTTGTGAGGTGGACAATCGGACACGGAATCGTCCCGGAATCCGTTGGTTTAAGGTGGTATGCAGCGATGGATACTCTTAATTGGCCGATTGATCACACCTGCGATTCCCGGCAGAATCGCCGGAATCGATCGGGGGAGTGATCAATTGGCCATGGAATCCTACACGTGTATGGCTAGCTTTACAGAGAACATTGTCATTGTCAACAAAGGGGATATAACAAAGTATTCGGATGAACTTGTCATAGGGATCAAATACTTATTTCCCACCATCATTTGCAGATAAATTCTTTACAGATCAATGTGATTTCGTGGATTCTTTCCCCCATTCTGTCTCTCACAGTTGAGGTGACCTATGATGGAGATCACACGCCTCTCTCATCTGTAGAAGTGGGAGAACGCGCACAATTGGTGGGGGACTAAATACTTCCCCCCCCCCCCCCCCCCCCCCCACTCTAGATCCCCCTTACAGGTTGTAAGTGTCTTGGAGAAAGCCCGTTCTATTCCAGCTAACGACACACAATTGCGTTGCTATGAGAACACTCTTGGTGACGTTCCGAAGCATTTCATCCTTCGACGCAAAGTTTATTAAAAAGAAAAAAAAACTTGGAAGGCGAAGGGTCTGTGATTAGGGGAACCATGACTACGGGCCGTACCCGCCATGGTTCTCCTCTGACTCCAACATCATATTCTTACTTCACGCACTCATATTCTTTACAAATGTTTGTGTAGCTCGGCAATGACTGGTGTTGACTCATCATTATGTGATGAAATGTTTTATGGCTGGAACAAAGAAATTCTCCATTTCGGAAGATTGGTCTGGCGGTCCGGCCTTTTCCAGTGCAGATACCATGGTGATGGCCAAGGTTGGGGTCTAGAAGGTTGGGTGGACGTCAGAGACCATACGCACGAGGATCGTATGAAATGAAGGAT
>CM070035.1:3133809-3144573 GCA_036250615.1 Ptychadena robeensis
TCTGGCCTATCTCCCATTAGGGGGGCTCTGGGTGAAGACCTAGCCAGGGCTTAGACTCCTCCTTGAGCCGTTGGGAGATCCCTTGTCCACCCATGACACCCAGGAGATCTGACAGAACCATGGCAATTGCGGAGGAGCACAACATGCTGCGCCACAATCTCTTACCCGCCAGGAGGTCCAGTGCAGAACTCCGGTGTCACTGGATACGCCGGAGTTATGCTGGGAAAATGCGATGCCCCTTCCACTTACATGGAGGTCTATGGCGCCGCCTACCGCCACCCCCCTACGCGATTGGGGCAGACCAGGGAGAATTGACATACATGCCGATGCTCCTGATCGGCGGGGGAATCTGGTGGACAGGTAAGTTTTTCCATAGTTAACTCGGACCAAACACCCAGAAGGTTAAGGAAGTCTCAGGCAACAAGAAGTTGCCTGAGCAAAGAGGTCGTCCTGTCTCTGTTACACGAGCTCTGATTGTATCTGCTTTACCCCTGGACCTCCTCGACCTCGCTGTTTGCTGACTTATTGCCTGTCTGCTTGACTCTGCTTCTTTTGGATAATTTTTTACCTAGTTTTGGACTTTCTTGCTGTCAGCAGTTACGAGTGAGCGTAGCTAAGGGCCGCAACCTGGGAGTCTCCCGCAGAAAAACCCATCACTGCTTGTGAGATGCTCTGGTCGCGGGAAGCCAGGGGGCTTCTAAGACTCTGCTCCTTGGTCTGCACGTGCCAGGTGGCACAACAAGTCCACTGTTCTCACTATTCACCCGTGTCAGTAAGCACAGATCTGTAATAAATATCAGAGAGACACTTGTTTGACTTGTTATTTAGGTTTTTATTAGTTGAAGGACCATTTGCCCTGTTGATGGTCCGTCTGATAACAGTCTGGGTGATCACATTGGAGATGGGTCGAGCGACGTCCTGTGTTTTTCTAGGGTTAGCATTTGGGTACATATTGCTTGTGGTCCTTCCCTTTGCAACGCTTCTTCCAACCCCCCCTGCAATGACAGACATGGAGTGAATGAAGAGCAAAGGGGTTATAATCCTTTTATAGATCACCGTCTATTCACTGAATAATATAGAAAAACTGAAGGAGATGGAAAAATGTGTTAGGACCCTGGCCCATCCATGGGTTAGTCCCACAGTCACCAGCAGGTGGCTCCCTGTGAGCGTGGGCTGGGTGGAGCTCACACCTTCCTCGTTAGCTTAGAGCTATTTAGGTGTGCTTCATCCAGACCACGCTGGCTGTTCATTGTTGCTGTTGTTGTTGCTGCTTGTCTGGATTTCATGTTATGTCCCTGGCTTCATGCATCTTGAACCTAAACCCTGGACACTCCTTCACCCTGGACTTTTGCCCCTGTTGTGTTCCTGCCTGTAAGTCTCCATTAACTCTGTTTTTGTTCCCCCACAACTCTGTCAGTGTGTGTTTCCTTCCTGGTCGCCCCCTCTGTCCTGGATCCTGACAAAATGCTCCTCCTTCAGTGTATCCAGTACTGTGTTTCTACAGCATTGGTTGGCGTATGTTTGTGGGCTCCTGGTCCTTTGCCAAACCCATAGATTGATCCTGACACACCGCAAGTGTAATTGATGATTCTGAAGAGGTGAGGTGACACCATACAGAACCGTGTCTCCCTCTAAGCAAATTCTTCTAGCACCCCCACACCCCTGCTCAACAACATTCGACAGGGGGCCCAAGGCATAAATTTAGCATGTGGCCCTCCAAATGCTAGGAACACATCTGGCACTATAGACCTCTATGTTGAGGAGACTATGTCAGGTTTCTCGGCCCACGTTTGTAGAGGGAGGAGGGATGGCAGTACTGTCCTCAGTACTGTGTACTCTGCGTTGATTGCCTACACCGTGGCATTGAATGAAAAGACAAGATCGCGCATACTGCTAGTGTATGGAAAATGGAACGTTTTGTATTACCAGCTTAAGACCTTGGGGCAACAGAGTGCGGGGGGGGGGGGGGCACAAATATCCCTCTCAAGGGGGACTTATAAGGCTGTCTATACACCTTTAGATCTCTCGTCAGATATCCTTTAATCTATCAACAAACTATGTAGGCGGGTCCTCTGCGATTGCAGGTAGACTTGATGGTTTAGAAAGTGCCTCCTATTACATGGTTTTGGTAAAACAAAAGGCGATCTAAAGGAAACCTGACAGAGGAATCTAAAGGTGTATGGGGACCCATAGTGTGCCGGAGATTGGCAGATTGACGCCTGGCCTGCATTAACTCTGTTTGGTGAGGCTGTTCACTTCTGAGCAGTACCACCTTACCACCCATGATCTGTCAGGACAACAAATTTTAATAATAGCACCAAAACTTTACAACACTTGTTGGCACAGAAGTCATTAGAGTTAATAAATGAACTTTGGAGGGGTCATTGGGAGCTAACTTCTTTCTTGTGCAATGCCCAGTTGTTGGCACTGTGATTGCCCATCCATGGGTTGGTCCCACAGTCACCAGCAGGTGGCTTTCTGCAAGCGTGGGCTGGGTTGATGCATGAAGCCAGGGACATGACATGAAATCCAGACAAGCAAACATTAACAATGAACAGCCAGCGTGGTCTGGGTGAAGCACACCTAAATAGCCCTAAGCTTACGAGGAAGGTGTGAGCTCCACCCAGCCCACGCTTGCAGGGAGCCACCTGCTGGTGACTGTGGAACCAACCCATGCATGGGCAATCACAGTGCCACCAGCAGGCGGTGACCGGAACAGCCAGGGTCCTAACACCAGTACAGACATAAGTTGTTACATTGCCTCCATCTTGAATATAGGTGCCTGTTAATGTCATTAAACTAACACCCCTCTTTTTCCTATGTGGGGGATACAGTATGATACTGCCCGTCACCTCTGCTCTACTCCTCCTACCATGAATGGTCACTCCAAATGATAATTATTCCACGTGCCTTAGGACATAACAATATAAAGCGAGGATGTGATTTTCATGTCTATGCCTTACCACGAGTCTAAATCTTTAACACGTTTCACCATCTTCTTGAGACACTTGATGTCATCTCTAATATCATCATCTAGAAATTCTAGAGGAGAAAACAAAAAAAGAAAAACTGCATTGAGACAGTGAATGTTTTCTCCGTACAGTATGAGGATCTGCCCAGTACAAGAGAGGTGCCGATGTCTCATAAAGGGTTCAAGGGTGCCCACTGTCACCAACTGGAGTAAAATTCTGTGTGTCATCATCCAGGATGTCCCTGTGGGAGTAAGACCTAGCAACCAGGCCTGAGGGACTGCAAGGATCATCTCTGCCATGTAAGAGTCAATTCCTACTGGGCTAAGGGTTGTGAACCCCCTTTATACAGAGCCTTGGGATTAGAGTCTGTTACAGGCTTTAGCACCTCTCCACCTTGGTGAAAGTCTCAGCCATCATTTTGTAGTCGGTTTGCCTTATGGACTGTGCCCTGGGATCAAAGATAGTGAAAGACGTTTAACCCTTGCAACTTACCAGTATTCGTGCAGGCATTTTGTGACCGGGGGGTGGGGGGGGGGGTGGTGTTATATTTTGGGGTGAGTGTAACTCAAAACAATCATTACCACTGAGTCTTGTCAGTTCTGCACCACTAACTGGGTTAATAATATTTTCTTCCGGTACTTGGCTGAAACCCAGCCCCGTAAAGAGGTGGTGCTGAGTTTTGAAGGGTATAAATGTGATTCTTAGGAGGAACCAAGGGTTATTTGCTGCCTTCTGGTTCCTCATCTTCTGAGGACTGGGATCAGCCTTATTCACCAGTAGGCCCCTGTGGAAAAGGACCCATAAATGTACTTCCTGGACCGTATTTACTCACTAGAACATGATATTTTGCAGGTGTTTTTAGAAGGCGTCTTCCCATCCTTACAGTGCGTCTTGCTGTCAAGCTGACATATGCCAAAACCATGTCCATCCTTGAGTTTCTTTTTTAGGGCGGTATTGTAGTTGCTCGAGTGTCTAAAAAAACACATCCCTTCCAAAAAGAAATAAAAGAAACGTGAAATCTAGAGAAATTACATAGAATACGCATAACATAAACCCTCCAACCACAAGTCCACCTGACCATCTACGCTTTTTTTCTTACCTTCATCTTGCCCTTTCTTAAGCCCCCCATACACCTTAAGATCGATCCATACAATTTCCATTAGATATCTTCCCAAACACTGTTGTAGTATAGTGACCTCCCTAGATAGCCAAATACATAGTGTTGCGAGGTGTATTTCATTAATACATGCTATGTAGTAGCTGGGTCCCTCCCTGTATAGAATACATAAGTGATTCGGAAGGCTATATATCACTGCTAATGTAGTGCGGGTACCTCCCTGCTAAATAATAGTGATTGAGGTATTATATCACTCTATGTTAGTGCTGGTCCTCTTGATAGAAGACATATGATGGAAGGTATATATCACTGCTTTATTTTGTAGATACATATGTTTGATATATATATCTGTATCTGGGTTCTCCCTGATAGAATACATGATAGTAATATTCTATTAGTTGTGTTCCCTTGTTATATTGGATATTATCACTGCAGGTGCCGGGTCCTCCTGATAGATTACATAGTGATTTGGAAGGGATTATATCTCTGCTTGTAGTGCGGGTCCTCCCTGATAGAAACATAGTGATGAGGTATATATTCATAATGTAGTGCTGGTTCCTCCCTGATGAATAATAGTGTTGGAATGTATATATACTGTTAGTAGTGCTGGGTCTCCTTTCCTCTGATTAGTTATTATTTTTTTTATCTATAGTGATTGGAAGTATATTCACTGCTATGTAGGCGGTCTCCTGATAGAAACATAGTGATTGGAAGGGATATATCACTGTCTTAGTGCTGTGGGTCCTCCCTGATAGAATCATAGTGATTGGAGTATAATCATGTTTATGTGTGCTGGGTCCTCCCTGATAGAATAATTATGATTGAAGTATAATCACTGTAGTAGTTGGGTCTCCTGATTTATACTAGTATTTGATAGGTATTATCATTGGTGTAGTGCGGGTCTCCTGTGAATAATAGTGATTGGAGGTATATATCCTGCTATGTAGTGCGGGTCCTCCTGATAGAATTAGTGTTGGAGGTATTATCATGCTATGTAGTGCTGGTCCTCCCTGATAGAATCATAGTGATTGGGAGGTATATTCACTGCTATGTTAGGCTGGGTCCTCCTGATATGATACATAGTGATTGGAAGGTATATATCACTTGCTATGTAGTGGGTCCTCCCTTGATTTAATACTAGTAATTTTGAAGGTATATATACTGCTGTAGTGTGGGTCCTCCGATGCAATACATAGTGATTGGAAGGTAATATCACTGCTATGTAGTGCGGGTCCTCTCTGATAGAATTAATAGTGATTGGAAGTATATATCATGCTAGTAGTGCCTGCGCGTCCTCCATGATCAGAATACATAGTAGAGGTATATATCACTGCTATGTAGTGCTGGGTCCTCCCTGATTTAATACATAGTAATTTGAAGGTATATATCACTGCTGTGTAGTGCTGGGTCCTCCCTGATGCAATACATAGTGATTGGAAGGTATATATCACTGCTATGTAGTGCCGGGTCCTCCCTGATAGAATACATAGTGATTGGAAGGTATATATCACTGCTATGTAGTGCTGGGTCCTCCCTGATAGAATACATAGTGATTGGGAGGTATATATCACTGCTATGTAGTGCTGGGTCCTCTACCCTTACGGTCCTCTACCCTTACGGTAAAAAAAATTTTCACGATATTTTGGTGACAAATAGTGAACGTACACATGAGGCGTTACAATGGAGATATTAAGGTGGTATTTTTAAAGGGGAATGAGCTGGAGATGTCTTGAGAAACCAAGGGCCAAGTCCTTCTAATAAATACAAAAGCTATCAATCAATAATTGGTAATTAGTTCAGATGCTTCAAGACAGTTTTTGATGGTCGTCTTAGGTAACAGTCTAAAGCAGCGGTTTTCAACCTGTGGGTTAGGACCCCCTCGGTGGTAAAATGACCATCTCACAGAGGCACTTAATGCATCAGTGCTGATACCCACCAGCGGGGTGGGATGTTCCTCCCTTACTTCTTACCACACATATCTTCTGCACAAAGTAGGGTGGCAAAGTAGGAAGGAGGGGACATAATGCTTAGCCGATTGTGCCAGAAGTGAGATCGTGGAGCGTCACTTCCAGTACATGGAACATGGAAGTAACACTCCACAACCTCACTTCAGCGTTCCAAAATACTGAAATTGACACTTCCCGACGTCACTTGCTGGGTTGCAGCATTAGGAAGGTTGAGAACCACTGGTCTACAGACACTACAGATTCTTGGCTAATATTTATTGGCAATCTATTGTAGTGTGGTGGCATCACCTCTACAGGGGGTAGTCACCTTTAATGTGACAGAACATGATGCCCCGGGGCGTTTAGGAAATATAAGGGAAGAATCTGAGGGAGTAGGAACAACTGGGCACACTATCCACTCCCTGACTTGGTACCTGCTTCAGTCTGAACTTGTGAACACTCCAGGCTACAGCCTACACCCGCCGGTGCCATGGTTTCAATGGGGTGGCACACCGCCCCAAACTGGTGAAAGTTACTCAGTGGAGACACGGACGTGCCAACCAGATGGACAAGCAAGTTCTCCTTGGTGTTGGCCCTACCTCCCATTTGGGTCCCCGCTCAATAAGTGGGTCCTGGAACATGCCACTAGTATAGAATGCTCTGGGCCTACACTCTTCTTTACTTGTGTTCACTGAGTGTGTTGTGACGCCCCATTGGGCCTTTCACAAATTGTATTGTTTACCAGCGAGACCCTCTTGGGCCTTGTTTACAATTAAGTTATTCAAGTTAAGCCGCCTCCTGTCATTAGTTGATTCCTGAACCTCACACTATCATAGACCTGGCCTACATTATGGTCGCTATAATCCATGGGGAGGACACAGTGGAGTGCTGTTGGCTTGTCCTAACATCTCAAAAGACCAGAATGGTGCTCGATGGTTCACATGTGTATGATCATGAAAGACTCTTCCCAGTGACGTCTGAAATTCTACTTATGACTAAAAGCTGGCCATACACCTTTAGATCTCTCTGTCAGATATGCTTTAGATCTACCAACAACTATGTAGTGCCGGGTCCTCTGCGATTGAACACATGTAGTCTTGATGGTTTAGAAAGTCCCTCATATTACATGGTCTTGGCAAAAAAAAGGAGATCTAAAGCAAATCTCACAGAGAAATCTAAAGGTGTATGGGGGCCCAAACCCATGTGCATACAACCAATTATAAATCTATACTTACAGCTAGCAGCCTTGATCTTTGCATGTCCGTCTAATTTTTCTTCTTTGAGAATCTTAAACATCAAGCATCGTTTCTCCCCCATTTGTAGGGTCGTCTGGACACGTGTGACTGTCTGCACGGAGGAGCCTTTGTTGTTTGGAGATGTAGCATGCTGCCTCTTTGATGTCAATGGTGGATTTGTGTGGCTCTCTACGTGGTTCTTCTGTGTAACGTGGCTTATTGATTGTCCATGGTTGTTTCCGTGTGGTGGTTTGCCATACTTGCCAGGCACAGTTGTTGGTCGGAAAGCTTCCGTTGGTATATATTTTGCTGTACTTCTTAAAACAGTGCTAACATATTTTGGTGGAAGAGTGGTGGGATTGTCTGCTGGTGTACTCGCTCCTGGACCTGGTTGAATTATGGAAGTATCAACAGTCCCTCTATTGTCCGTTGGCTCATTTCCTCCAGGACCAGCAATGTCTGCTGACCCACTGTCTCCTGGACCAGGTTGTGGCTCATTTCCCAATGGTGGACCAGTTCTGATAATGTATGCTTGATCCCCATCTACTGGACCTGATGGAATAGTGGTGGCATTGTCAGCTGGCTCTCCATCTTTTTCTCCATGTTGAACAGTGCTTGTTTCATATGAAGTCCCACTGTTTCCGCCATCTGATGGACCATAGTCCATATTGGGTGGTGGTTCATTGTCTCCTGGACCTGGTTGAGCAGTGGTCCTAGGTTCTGTTGGCTCGCTGCCTCCTGGACCTGGTTGAACTGTTCTTGTATCATATGAAGTCCCACTGTCTCCTGAACCTGGTAGAACATTGTTCATTTTGTCTCCTGATTCATTGTCTCTTGGACCTGGTTGAGAAGTGGTAAAAATGGCTCCTGGACCTGGTTGAACTGTTCTTGTATCATATGAAGTCCCACTGTCTCCTGCACCTGGTAGAGCTTTGCCCATATTTTCTCCTGGACCTAGTAGAATGGTGGTCATAATGCCTGTTGGCTCAGGGACTCTTGTACTTGGATGAGCAGTGCTGATAATGTTGTTCTGGTAAATATTGTTTAGGCCTGGTTGAATTGTGGTAGCAGTATCTTCTGGTGCACTGCCCCCTGGACTTGGTTGTGCAGTGCTTATCATATCATATGAAGTCCCACTGTTTCCGGCATCAGATGGACCATAGTCTACATTGTGTGGTGGTTCCTTGCCTCCTGGATGTGGTTGAGCAGTGGTCCTAGGTTCTGTTGGCTCGCTGCCTCCTGGACCTGGTTGAACTGTTCTTGTATCATATGAAGTCCCACTGACTCCTGAACCTGGTAGAAAATTGCCCTTTTTTTCTTCTGATTCATTGTCTCCTGGACCTAGTAGAATTGTGGTCATAATGCCTGGTGGCTCAGAGACTCCTGTACTTGGACGAGCAGTGCTGATAATGTTGTTCTGGTAATTATTGTCTAGGCCTGGTTGAATTGTGGTAGTAGTGTCTTCTGGTGCACTGCCTCCTGGACCTGGCTGTGCAGTGCTTGTATCATATGAAGTTCCACTGTTTCCTGCACCTAAAGGATGATTGTCCATATTGCCAGGTGGTTTATTGTCTCCTGGGCCTGGTTGAGAAGTGGTATTAATGTCTGTAGCTTCACTGCTGCCTAGACCTGATTGTATAGTGCTTGTATCATATGAAGTCCCACTGTTTCCAGAACCTGATGGAACATTTCCCATATTGTCTGGTGGTTCATTGTCTCCTGGACCTAGTAGAATATTGGTCATAGTGCCAGTTGGCTCATGGATTCCTGTACTTGGTGGAGCAGTGCTGATAATATCTGTCTGATAATTGTTTTCTAAACCTGGTTGATTGGTGGTCACAGTGTCTTCTGGTACACTGCCTCCTGGACCTGGCTGTACAGTCCCACTGTCTCCTGCACCTGGTAGAACATTGTTCATTTTGTCTCCTGATTCATTGTCTCCTGGACCTGGTTGAGAAGTGGTAATAATGGCTCCTGGACCTGGTTGAACTGTTCTTGTATCATATGAAGTCCCACTGTCCCCTGCACCTGGTAGAACATTGCCCATATTGTCTTCTGATTCATTTTCTCCTGGACCTAGTAGAATGGTGGTCATAATGCCTGGTGGCTCAGGGACTCCTGTACTTGGATGAGCAGTGCTGATAATGTTGTTCTGGTAATTATTGTTTAGGCCTGGTTGAATTGTGGTAGTCGTGTCTTCTGGTGCACTGCCTCCTGGACCTGGTTGTATAGTGCTTGTATCATATGAAGTCCCATTGTTTCCAGAACCTGATGGAACATTTCCCATATTGTCTGGTGGTTCATTGTCTCCTGGACCTAGTAGAATGGTGGTCATAATGCCCGTTGGCTCATGGATTCCTGTACTTGGTGGAGCAGTGCTGATAATATCTGTCTGATAATTGTTTTCTACACCTGGTTGATTGGTGGTCACAGTGTCTTCTGGTGCACTGCCTCCTGGACCTGGCTGTACAGTCCCACTGTCTCCTGCACCTGATGGAACATTGCCCATTTTGTCTCCTGATTCATTGTCTCCTGGACCTGGTTGAGAAGTGGTAATAATGGCTCCTGGACCTGATTGAACTGTTCTTGTATCATATGAGGTCTCACTGTCTCCTGCACCTGGTAGAACATTGTTCAATTTGTCTCCTGATTCATTGTCTCCTGGACCTGGTTGAGAAGTGGTAAAAATGTCTCCTGGACCTGGTTGAACTGTTCTTGTATCATATGAAGTCCCACTGTCTCCTGAACCTGGTAGAACATTGCCCTTATTTTCCTCTGATTCATTTTCTCCTGGACCCAGTAGAATTGTGGTCATAATGCCTGTTGGCTCAGGGACTCCTGTACTTGGATGAGCAGTGCTGATAATGTTGTTCTGGTAATTATTGTTTAGGCCTGGTTGAATTGTGGTAGTCGTGTCTTCTGGTGCACTGCCTCCTGGACCTGGTTGTGCAGTGCTTGTATCATATGAAGTTCCACTGTTGCCTGCACCTGGAACATAGCCGATATTGTCAGGTGGTTTATTGTCTCCTGGGCCTGGTTGAGAAGTGGTATTAATGTCTGTAGCTTCACTGCTGCCTAGACCTGGTTGTATAGTGCTTGTATCATATGAAGTCCCACTGGTTCCAAAACCTGATGGAACATTTCCCATATTGTCTGGTGGTTCATTGTCTCCTGGACCTAGTAGAATGGTGGTCATAATCCCCGTTGGCTCATGGATTCCTGTACTTGGTGGAGCAGTGCTGATGAAATCTGTCTGATAATTGTTTTCTAAACCTGGTTGATTGGTGGTGGCAGTGTCTTCTGGTGCACTGCCTCCTGGACCTGGCTGTACAGTCCCACTGTCTCCTGCACCTGATGGAACATTGCCCATTTTGTCTCCTGATTCATTGTCTCCTGGACCAGGTTGAGAAGTGGTAATAATGGCTCCTGGACCCGATTGAACTGTTCTTGTATCATATGAGGTCTCACTGTCTCCTGCACCTGGTAGAACATTG
>CM070035.1:3157838-3169161 GCA_036250615.1 Ptychadena robeensis
CTTGTAAACCTCTCTCAATGTGAGTATCTTGTCTGTTGCTTTGTCTCATTTTGTTCAATTAGTTTTACCTTATCCTTTTCCACATTTTTTAACCATCTGTTGTACTAGGTTTTGCACCTCTGTCCTTGTTCTTATTTACCAAAGTTTACCTTGCCATCATTGGAGGGGGCGGAGAGTAGATGAATAGCCTTTCATCTAGTCTTTGCTGCAGTCTGTGACGCCCACTGAAGAGGCGATGGTGAATGGGGACAGGATGACGATCCCTTCCTCTAGGCTCCACTCCAGTCTTTCACAATCACTGGAGACTGGAAGAAGGGTACGAGGCTCTGACAGCCATCTTAGAAGATGGCAAATGGGGAAAACACACATGGGGGCGTCAAGAGCAATGAAGGGGGGGGCAAGGTTTTTAGGTTTGGGAATTGGTCTGTCTGGATGTAGACAGAGGACAGGTAAGTATAGTGTATAATAGAAAAAGGACAGGTACCTCCCACCTAGTGAGACTCTAGATTATGTATGTTGTTTTTTTCCCAGTAAAACATGTTTATTGGTGAAAAAGAATATACAAGATATAAGATAAACATATGCTTTGTAAAGTACATTTCAGGTAAAAGGTTAATTTCAGGTTCCATATATGAAGGCATTAAAAGCCTCAGCACAACAGCATACAGCTGCAAGGGCATTTGAAACATCTGTCTCAAGTGCCCATGCAGCTGTAGGAAGTAACACCTGCCCAGTCCCGCAGGATTGTGATGTCAGCATCACATCTGTAAGACTTGAGTGATGAGAGGTGATGTCGGCTGCAGTGATGAGAGCGCCTCCCTCCCCTCCCCCCGGGTGGCACCTCTCATTACTACAGCCGACATCCTCCACCCCACCGGAGCAGAGGAGAGAGAGGCTCCTCTCTGTAGGAGTTTAAGGAGGGGGGGGGGGCAGGGATGTGGGCTGCAGTGATGAGAGGCAGAAGTGGCTTCAATTCGCCAGTACTTAAGATGCTGGCACCATGAATGGAAATGTGAGAAAGGTAAGTATGTTTTTTTTGTGTAGCATTTTTCCAGGATGTAAAGTGCTGACAGGTGAGTATTGTGTCTATTTAATGTATGTGTTTTTTTTGTGTTTAAAGCTACTTTAATTCTGATCATTCTAAAATATGTATTTGTATTTGTCTCTGTTGTAGATCCCCATGGCCTGGATCAAGCAAAAGCCATTTCTCACCAGCCAGGTCTCTCACAGGGCCCCGTACCCTACCAGCAGCAACAGTCCAGGCAGAACAGGAGCGCGTACGCTGGCCGACATCAAGGCCAAAGCCCAGTTGGCCCGAGCAAAGAGAGCAGCAGCTGCCGCTGCCCATGGAGGTTCCATCCCTGGACCAGGCCCAGGGGGAGGAGCAGCGCCAGGGGAACTCGACGAGGGCAGGAGGAGAATACTGGACCTGGGAAATACTGGAAGCCGGGGAAGTGAGAGGGGAACTGCAGCCCCTCCACCAGCAAGCCAAAACCACGGTGAAGTCAAGGTTACAGGGCAGACAGCGGCTCACAGTACAACAAGAGCACAGCTACTGCAAAAACCCAGTATACAACCCAGAATGTCAACTGCTGCATCCTCGGGGAGCACAAGATTCTATCAGCCCTCCAACCATGACATCCCCAACAAAAGTCCAACCCCGATATCTATAACACCAGATAAACTTATGAATATTCCCAGGGCTTCAGAACTGGGGACCCCAGCGCACCATTTCCAACACATCAAAGCAGAAAGCACAAAGGGAATGTTAGCCGATGGGTCAGATATGAGAATGCCGGGCAGAAACCCATGTTCAGGTTCCCACCCGCCTCTGGTAGGTCCTCCTCTCTCATTTACATCAACCCCTTCCCCTGCAAAGCGTAGTACGCCCATTACAGCCCAACAGAATGAGAAAACAATACCTAAGCAGTCCCCGGACACAAGTGTAAAACCACTGCGGCTAGCCACTTCCAGCGCACCGTTAACCAGAACAGTCTCCAGCATTCCTGCTAATAACCCCCTCGTAACTCAGCTGCTTCAAGGAAAAAATGTCCCCCTAGACCAAATCTTGCCAAGACCACTAACAAAAGTGGAAATGAAGACTGTACCCTTACCGTCCGCAGAGAAAGCACCCAGCGCAAGCACAACGCAAGCCGTGGAGTCTTGTAGGAAGGAAGACGTAGATAAGACGTCGCATACGGCTGCCCAACAGTTGGAACGGTTTTTGTGCCACAATCGCCAACACCCGTCCGGCCAACGGATATTGGAACTCTTCTCAGGAACGAACCTGAGCAGCTCAAGTAAAAGCGCAGCGCATGGTTCTGTGGCCGGCAGCGCTAACCAGGAGCAAATTTTACAGTCTCTAGTCAAAAAAGTATGGCAGGAGAACTCTGTGAATGCTTCAGGTCTAGCGGACGTGAACGACAGTTCCCTTCAGAGGGCAAATATCTCCCAGAGGTTCATGCTTGGTTTTGTTGGGAGACGAGCATCTAAACCAGCTATGTCTGGCCACTACCTACTCAACCTCTCCACATATGGGAGAGCGCCCGAGCCATTTAGAAGAACTCATATTGGAAGCTTTGAGGCCGATCTCTTAGACAATGCGGACGATGATACCGAATCTGTTACGGAGAGCTGCGAGGAGGCCACAGACTCTGAAGAAAGCGCCAGCGAGTGTGCAACCTCAGCTGTCAAAGTCGAACCTGGTAACCAAGTCTCCAATGTAGAATTACTCTGTAACAAAAATACGAAATTCGAACAATTTCCAACTCACGACGTAAAGGAGAAGGTTCAGATCATCACCAAAGGTAACATCTACAGTGATGCAAACATAGCCAGAGACTTGGCCAAAATGGCCAACGCACTGGGCGTCCGGTTTAGGCAGAACACCTCGGACGTGTTTGGAGCGCACACGGCACCGGCTGGACCCCAGCATCATCATCCGGAGATGATTCAGACATCCAAGACTAATGGGAACCCCGTTGGTCTTCTTGGGACAAGCTACGGAGGCACTATAAACATCTCCACCTCTTCAGATGCTCTTCAAAGATCCTCTATTCCCACGGGTGGAGATTTCACCTCGTCCAACGGGGACAACATTGTGTCTTTTTCTGTGACGGTGACCACCATCCCCTCCGGTCACGGCGAGATTTCCGGTTGTCCAGATCAGCCCATTTCTGTCCAGGCGTACAGAGAGGATAGCGGGATGGAGCTGTCCCCCTCCAAATGCTACTGTCGCCTCAAAGCCATGATCATGTGCAAGGGCTGTGGAGCATTCTGCCACGACGATTGCATCGGCCCCTCCAAACTCTGCGTCTCTTGCTTGGTGGTCCGATGACCTTCACCGTCACTTTCTTCGCAGGCCTTCTCATAAACGATGAGCGTCTGCATTTTTATTGGGCAAGGGGGGTTGTAGTGGTCCGTGGTGTCTGCTCCAACCACCTCGACCTCCGAAGGTTATCTTTTTCAGTTTGACTAAGATCTTGGCGGGTACGTTCCAGGGTTCCGTACAACCCCGATCAATCACGACATAAGTTTGCACTTATTACCTGTAAATAGTACACAAGGGAGCGTTCAGGGCGTTTATTATTATTATTTTTATTTACCAGTTTTAATATTCCATTTCCAAAGAATGAAAACAAAGCAATATTCCCTTCTTAGGCCTTGTTTCCACTTTTGCGTTTTCGCGCGGCCGCAAGCGCAAACAACCGCATGCATTGGAAACTTCAATATAGTTTCCACTGGTGCGTTTGTGCGCGCTCGGATGCGGTTTAGGGTGCGCTTGTGAACGCTGCCTGCAGCGTTTTGAAACGCATCCGCGTCCCAACCGCATCCCAAAAACGCATCCATAGGAAAGCATTGGATGCGTTTCGAAATGGCAGAGCGGACGCGGATGCGGATTCTGGGCGCGTTTGGAAAAAAAAATTTGTCGCAAAAATGCACGAAAACTATGCCATGCGTTTTCGGGCGGACGCGCATGCGGTTACAACTGCACGAAAACGCAAAAGTGGAAACAAGCCCTTACTTCTGCTCATTAGATTGTGCACTATATGAAATACTCGACCCCTATTTAAGCAATAATGGAAAGCTACCTATGAATGTTCAGGTATATAAATATATATATTTCAGATATTTTAGAGTTTTTTTATGGATACCGTAGACCAGCGGTTCTCCACCTGGGAGTCGAACGACCATTTCACAGGGGTCGCCGAGTTTACTGAAAGCAGCAGCGCTGATGCCCACGAGTGGGGTGGTAAGGTGCGAGAGTAACTAACTAAAGCCCCCCGTACACCTTTAAGCTAGCCACACACGGTTCGATTTTGGTTCAATCGATGCTCGATTAGATGAATTTTTTCATCGATTGAACGAAAATCGAGAAATGCCCACATGGTACGATCGACGATAATTGTTGGATGAAGGCAGAAAAATTTATCTAATTTTGATCGGACATGTTGGAAAATCAACGTTGATTGTGCCAAAATCGTTTTATAATGGTGGATGTTTGTGGCGTTTCTCCTGGATCGATTAGATTCCATATAATAACATAGACCACTTCAATCTGAACTTCAATCGTTTCCAGACCAACATCGTAAATTTTAGTTATCTTTTTTAGTCGAAATTGCAAACTCAATGTGGGGTGTACGTTGATGGGATTAAGATCGATTTTCGATTAGACGATTGAATTCCTCGATCTGATCGAGCATCAATTGAACCAAAATCGTTACGTGTGTGGCTAGCTTTAGATCACCCCAATAAATTTTTTTTTAGATCTACCAGCAACTATGTAGTGCCGGGCCCTCCTTGATAGAATGCATAGTCATTGGAAGGCATATATCACTGCTATGTAGTGCTGGGTCCTCCCTGATAGAATATGATTGGAAGGTATAATATATCCACTGCTATGTGTGCCGGGTACCTCCCTGATACAATACATTACGTGATCGGAAGGTATATATACTGCTATGTAGTGCCGGGTCCTCCCTGATAGAATACAAGTGATTGGAAGGTAATATATCACGGCTTGTAGTGCCAGGGTCCTCCCTGATAGAATAAAAACACAACATCCGATTGTAACAGGTATATAATCACTGCTAGATAGTGCAGAGTCCTCCCTGATAGAACAACATAGTGATTGTAAGGTATATATCAACTGCTATGTAAGTGCCGGGTCCTCACTGATAGATAATAGTGAAACTTGGAGGATACATCACTGCTTATGTAGTGGCCGGGTCAAACGCCCTGATAGAATACATAATTGATGTAAGGATATATATCACTGCTATGTAGTGCCAGTCCTCCCCCTGATTAGCATAGTGATTGAAGGTAATATATCACTGGCTATTATGCAGGGTCCTCCCTTATTACTAGTGATTGGAAGTATATATCATGCTATGTAGTGCCGGGTCACTCCCTGATTACATAGTGATTGGAAGGTTTAAAAAGCTCCTCATATTACATGGTTTGGTACAACAAAGTGGATTTTACCGAAATTGTATGGTTAAGATTGTAAGGTGGTATGGGGGGCTTATCTCTCTCGGGTCCCCCCCCCCCACACACCTTTAGATTTCACTTAAGATCTTCCAACAACTATGTAGTGCCGGTCCTCTGCGATTGAACACAGGTAGACTTGATGTTTAGAAGTTCTCTATACACAATAGGTATTCGGTCCAAACAAAAGGAGATCTAAAGGAAAATCTGCCGAGAAATCTAAGGTGTATGGGGACCCTTAGGAGGGATGGGGATTTGCCTCTCTCTAAACTCCCCACCCCACCACCCAATAATTTCCACAAGCAGGGTGGAGAGAATATTAGGGGAGAACGGGGGGGGTTTGGTGGGGGATATGAGTATGAGGGTTTAAAACCTGTTTCTTTATTATTTTTATCTTCTTCATTTCTTATTTTTTTTTACTGGCAATGCATATCCCCATTCGGGGTTTGGGCTATTTTAATATTTGTCTGGCTCGAGTACCCCCCTCCCAATTCACCACGTCTTTGTGGACACTTACCTATCGGGTATAATTACCTAGTCTCTTTTGGGTATCAGACTACATGACGTGACCCTTTGTATGTCACTCCCGGGTCGCAGATCTAAAACGGTTGCGAACCACCTACGGTAGACCAATATTATGGCGGCAGTTTGATTCTAGGCAATGAACACGTTGTCAACCACCAACCTGTGGTCAGTTTCACCTGGGAAGGAAATAGACAGAGGTCTGTTTACCACCCAACTTTCACCGAAATCACGATCTTTTTTCTTATTGAATGTGGAGTTCGGCTCGGAATGAACGTTTTAGGTTAAATGTGTGGCGTAGAGGCAGACACAGCAGGATGGGAACCCGTTCCATTGGCCCGCCACAAACAGCCAGGTAGCAGACTGCCAGGCCACCTAGATGGTTCGTTCACCTGGGCACAGACCCCGGATCCATAGCAGGAATGAGGGGTCGTTTACCACCAAACTTTGACCTGTATTCACAATTTTTTTTCTGTATTATAATGTGGAGGGTTCGTCTCGGATAAAAGTTAGGTAGATTTAAATGAACCAACCAATCGTTACCTTCTACCCTTAAACACCGACAACTTTATTAATATATATATGTAGGATCTCACAAGATGGAGACCCCGGTGACCAGGGACGCAGAAAATCTCCCAGTGAAACTTGACCATTATCGCTTGAGATTTAATTGGCAGGGTAGACTATTGTTGGACTTGCAGGCATTTAACCTCCCTAGTAACGGTTGCGGCGACCAATTTCGCCCGTAGTTTGGGTTAAGGTAGCCATACACAGGCCGATTTATCACACTCATTCCTGCCGAAATGATTAATCAAGGACCGTAATAACCTCACTAGCAGCTTACCAACTTGGGACCGATCGACCACCGACGACTCTATGGCACCCCACAAAATCGGATCGGACCAGAGGAACCAACCTGTCCTTGTGTTTTCTGGTCCGAAACAAAACGTTGCTCTGAGGTTGACAACCTCCCCCAGGGCGCTGGGGACCTCGAAAGACCCACCCCACCCCCCCCAAGAAGGCAAGAACAAGATGGGGGTCAGGTTTCCCCGAGCCCCCACCAATCTGCCATCGAGGGCCTTGGGGGAGGCCCCACGGATTGAAATTCATCAGGTCATTTTCCGATCGCTGACATTTGTGAATCGAATCACGTCTCGGAGATAAACAGAATCGCTCCAGAGGTCGGATGGCCTAAGGTGGTCGGCACAGACTTGTATGGTCGATCGAAAAAAACTCGACGCTGTTCTTCACCGGAACTCGTTCGGATCGTCCGATCGCAACTCGCTCAAGGATCACACGTGTATGGCCTAGTTTAGTCTCAAACGCTACTAGGGAGCGGGGATCGGACAAACTGATATTCCCCCCAGAGTTGTGGCGATTCAAGAGTCTCTATAATGCGAAAAAAGTATTCACCATGAGCCTCGGCCCATCTACCCGATCAACAGAGATCCCCCCTGAAAGATCAGGGCAAGGGGTCCTAGAGGGCTCCAATTCAACTATCTGAGTAACACATACCTACATCCAGCTAGTCCTGTCCAGGATTGGGGGACACCCACCACTTACTACTCCAAGAACACCCGTTTCAGCTATCAATACTTTACCCGGTTTCGAATGAATCACCTTTTTGTAGTATAGATTACTAAAATGGAAATGATTTTCCTCCTCGAAGACCGAAACGTACGTCGGGTTGGGAGTAACACCACCTACCAATGTCTGATTACCACCACCCCGGTCTTTATATACTTTTACTATGACAAACGTTGTAACACATTGGTTGATCATTTATATCACCGGAGTCTTTGTCGCCCATGGACGATTACTTTAATGTTGTACTTAAATGAAGATTCCATACAATATGTATGTGTTTTACTCAGATATTTGAATTGGAGTCCTTGAAGCGGACCTACCACCTAGGAGGTCACTACAGCATTACATGTTGCTGCTAACCCGATAATGCTGAGATTCTCCTTGTAGAAAACGAATCTTATTCTTACAGCTGGAGGGGAGCTTGTGTAGGATTGCTCCCCTCCACTGGCATTACGGTCTCGCCTAGCAGCCGAGTGTGTGGTGGGATATCTCTCCCAGGCATGCAATCTTCATCAGCTGATCCCCCTCTTCCCACACCCCCTCCCCCTCCCTGTGTGCAGCTACATCTGAGTGGAGAGGGGAGAAGAGGGGGGGGGGGGGTCAAGATCGTGGTGTGGCGGAAATTGTGCAGAAGCCAGGAGATAAGATTCCAGCATTACAGAAATCCAAGCACGTAAGACATAGTAGTTGATATTAGGCCACAAGTGCGGCCTCTGCATCACTAAAGGGCCGCACACACTCGATCCGACCTCCCCTGTCAACATATCTCAGCAGGCGGTGGACCAGATCCCTGTCAGGCAGTCAAACCTGACAGCACCTAACCCCCCTCCTGCCCCTGGGTGCAGACGCAAATACCTAACTGTATGGGTTCCCTGATCAACATCACAATGTTACTGCGAACTGTCAGGAGCCAAGTATTAGGAAGCTGGTCAGCGGTGACCACTTCACAGGTGATTGCTTATGTCCTATGGCATTAACAGCTCGGTTTTGGGGCGCCGCATGTGGAGGACCCTCAGGGGCCACAACAATGCCCAAAAGGGCCAACCATGCAGCCCCCCGGGCCATGTTGGGCACTAGGGTTTAGTGAGAGTTTTGTTTGTGTAGCAGTATCCTCATCATCTAACTGCTGCAGTGAGTATTGTGTCCTTTGGTAATGTATTTCTGTTTTTTTATTTTACGTGTAAAAACCGCTTTAAAACCCCTTGCCCCTGATGGTGGCTTATTTTGGGATGTGGCCCACTACCATAAGAATAAACAATTCATCGTTTCCCTAAATATAAGACATACCACGAAAGTAAACCTAACTGCTATCCCCATCCCCCACCCCCCCCCCCCCCCCCCCCCCCTGTGCGTCTAATATAAACCCTACTCCTCGAAATAAGATAACCATGTCCCAGAGCAAGCTTCCGTATTTCGAAGAGACATTGCATGAGGCCGATTTGTTCGCACACTCTCAAACCCGAAAAATAATCCCTAGTGCCTTTTCCTCTGCACCTAAAATTAATATAAGACAGTGTTTATATTTCGGGGAAACATGGTAAGTAAACTATTTTATTCTCTATAATGCCCACGCATTTGCGGGACTCCGTGAACCGCCCTTCAGAGTCCCGTCATCATTATAACGGAGGGGCGTTGTTCCCATCCCACGTCACCGGGCGTCATTGGAGAAACCATGGACGGAGCGCGCGAAATTAAGCACTTTCTAGGTGGGCTGACCGCCAGGAGGTCATAATGGGACGTTGGAACCTCTGGTTCAGAGACCATCTAACCGAGACGGCAGACATATTTGTTTAATTAACCACACTGTTGGTATTTTGCTTTCTGTTTGCCTTTGAAAACCAGTTGATCACTGTTGTGATCATAAGCCAATCGTTTTCAAAGCGATAGATCACATGGTCGTGTGGTGATGATGCGGTATTGGAGAAAATCTAACATATATATATATCTAAAGCATTAAAGTGATACATCTCATTCGTAAGCCCAATAAATGGAACGTAATATCATATGTTTTAAAATACCAACCATTGTTTTTGAACCTTTTGTGGCAAATGCACACTTGTTTCAATGAAAAAAATCGCAGGGCACCGACGATACGCATAATTGCGGCGCACTTCCGGTCCCACCGAAGTACGTCATCAGCAGTGCCCCGCTGGAACGCAGATGCGTACCAGCAGAGCAAAAACACCGCCCCTGGTCTGTGGGGACGCGTGTTGCTAAAGCAACCGCATCCTCACGAGCCGGTCCTTGTATAACACAATCGGCTGTATAAGTCTTATAGTATATGTGTTATACACGGACCGGCTCTGTGGGATGCGGTTGCTAGCCCTCCTATCTAGCTGCCCTCTGGGGGTGGGGATGTATAGGACCACTTATACAGCCGCTCTGTGTTATGACACGGACCGGCTCTGTGAGGATGCGGTTCTTAGCCCTCCTATCTAGCTGCCTCTTATATATAAGACTCTACAGGCCGATCCGTGTTATACACGATCTGCTCTGTGGAAGAATCAAAAAAAAGGCCACGAACACTAAATGAACACCTTTTCATCCATCCCCAGACAACGTGTAGAGGACCGCGCCGTGATCAAACTAAATAAGTTTGCTTTGCTCCTCTCTCTCTCTGCCTCGTATAGTATAAGACTTATACAGCCTGATCTGTGTTATACACGGATCGCTTTCTGTGAGGATGCGTTTGCTTAGCCCCCTATCTAGTTGCCTCTTATGGTATAAGCCTTCTACTATAAGAGGACAGCCAGATATGGAGGGCCGAGGGTGGGGTGCAACAACCCCACGGCACCCAGGCACATCCCCCTGAACAGTGGTTGAAAAAACACTGTTATAGAAGACATGCCCATGTTTGTAAGCCTCTGACTGGATCCAACGCCGCCTTTTTTTTCCCTTGACCCCTTTGTTTGGGGTGCCCAAAAACATCACAGCTTCTAGAGATGGACGAAGGTTGTCGCTGTCCAGGGAGCGCACTCGGCCTAATCCAGAAAGCTGCTGTATTCAACCCACCTAAGGCTGCACTCGCCAAACAGGTCCCTGTTTCGGGTACAACAACAGTGGCATCGCCCCCACACCACCTGAAGAGAAGAGAGCTGGCCAAGTTATCTAGCTGCTCTCTCTACTTCTGGCATGTATGCCGCTGGTGGAAAGCGAGAGAGTAGACAAGCCGAGCCACAGCAAACCTAGCTAAAGAGCCCCGGATTTGCCGGCCCATGCCTTCGACAGTGACCCCACCCCAGATATGTTTTAACCTAACGCCCCCCCCCCATTCACCCCCCCCTTTAGATTCCTCCATAACAATTTCCATCAATCTACCAACAACTATGTAGTATAGTGACCTCCCTAGTGATTGGAAGAATAAAAGGTCCTTCTATATTACATGGTTTTGGTAGAGAAAAAACGATTTGATTGTACAGAAAGTGCATGGCATGTATTGGGCTGTATGGGGGCTTAATATGAGCACAATGCTTTGAGTGCAATCTCTAAACCATTAGACGTGCTCCCACTTTTAAAACTTTCAGAACCACAACCCCGTCTGGCCATCCATCTTCTATTCCTAATATCACCCACCCTGCCGAATCTATGGCTGCTCTCCTCATTTCACCTCACAAACATCCTCAATCCCACATGTTGGAGGGATGCGCAAGATCTGTCCCTCCTTCATTCCCTGATCCCCGACCAGTTGGAGGATCCTCTCACTTGGTGTCCCCTCTAAACCCCCCCC
>CM070035.1:3169186-3179504 GCA_036250615.1 Ptychadena robeensis
GGTACATAAATATACCCCTAACTGTCCCCACACCTCCTGTCCTCCTTAAATCTCCAACCTAGTACATAAATATACCCCTTACTGTCCCCCACATCGCCTGTCCTCTTTACATCTCCTGTCCTCTTTACATCTCCATCTGGTATACAAATACACCCCTAACCACCCCCTCCGCTCCTCCAGTGACCTACTAATGACATCCGCACTTATAACCCATCACACGCAAGGCTCAGGACTTCTCTTAGAGCCGCTCCTACTCCCTGGAACTACTCCTCGTTCCCATTAGATTGCTCCTACTTCAGCTCTTTTAAAAAAAGCCCTGAAAAAATCTCCTCTTCAGTCTAGTCTACCCATCCTGTCATCCTAAACATTACCCCCAATGCCAGTCCCCCCCCCCCCCACCTATTGTATACTCTGTTCCCCAACCTATTATATTGTAAGCTGCGTAATATGTTGGCGCTATGATAATAAATGATAATAATAATAATACATCATTGCCCACAATGGTCAAGCCATGCTGACGTGGACGCCATAGCGTCTAAGGCACGTCGAAACTAGGGCTGTGTCTGCACTGCAACTAAAAAAAAACGTAGTGTAGACAAAGCCTTAGCCTTTTTTAGAGAACACCCCAACATGGGTTCATGCAGGTCTTGGGCTGATAGGTGAAAATTTGTCTGGAGAAGTAGGAGTGCTTGTCCCTCGAATCGTGATGGCGAACCTATGGCACGCGTGCCCAAAACGGCAAGCAGATCTTTCTCTCTTGGCATACGTAGACAGACTGTGTATTAGCGTGTCTGCAGTCTGTCTCTGATTGGTGGGGACGGCAGGGGGGATAATTTTTTCAGCTCAACATCGTATTTCTGAGCTGGACTCCTGCTGGTGAAATGAAAACAAACAGACAACACTGCCATCTTGTGGCCACGCTGATAATTTACCAGGAAATTTGAGGTATTAGCCTACTTTTGTTTTATATGATTGTCTTTTTGACTGTTAATGTTACAGAGAACTTTAAAAGATAACTTATGATAGTTAAGCAGGGAACAGATGGCTCAATATTGGAGCCGTCCGATGTTCCCTGCAGCAGCGTGATGACGTCATCACGCTGCTGTCAGAGCTCTGCTCTCTCTCCAGCTCAGCCAGTGCTTTGCATGGAGACCCGCGGTTTCCATGCAAAGCAACGGACATCGGCCATATTAACGGTCATGTCCGATATCCCTGTTTTCGAATGGGATTGATTGGTCCCGCTCGAAAACAACAATGGGGGCATATTATATGGGTCAGATAGATGGCCGAGGGCGCGCACGGCGCTCGAAGCCGCCATAGATCTGGCCCATATCTGCATGTCTGTACCCTGCTTAAGTGATGAACACTTGTGTTCCTTAACTGTCTCTGTCATCACGTCATCACGACTAGTCGACTCGACTACAACAGCATCATAAAAAGCACAGCCATGGTCTGGAGACTGGGTGTTAATGCTCGGCTTTAGAAAGGCTCGCCATCACTGGTCTAGGTCCCCTACATGTGATTCGAAGGAGTTGTAATCCAATGAAAAGAGCAGACCAGGGACTGGTCAAGCTGTAGAGTAAAGGGTTAGATCAGTGGTGGCCAACTGAGTTAATATGTAGGAGCCACAAATGCGGCCCTCAGCATCACTAAAGGGCCGCACATAACATTTTCAACCTATACTGCTTATATAGGGTATATGCCGCTATTCTCAGGTGATGTGCCGCAATATATATTATACAATCACCCCCGTTCATTGGTGATATAGAGGGAGCATAGGCACTCACCAGTCTGCTGATCCCCACCAACACTAGAGGAGGAGAGGCAAGGGACTTGCTCAGGAACCATCTGGATTGGCTTTATGTACACCTATCATGTAAGTTTATCGCCTCTCCTCCTCTTCCCACTCTAAGAAGTTCCAGAACGAGGTCCTGTCAGCGGGGGATTGGTGGTTCCTATGGCCTATGCAATGATAGTAAGGTTTTGGGGGAGGACCTAGGGGGGCCGCCAAAGAACATCCAAAGGGCCGCATGTTGGGCACCTGGGGGTTAGATGATTCTGAATGTCCACCAGCCAGGAGATGAGGTGTCCAGCTGACTTTCAGAAGCTTCTGAGGAGCTCAGGAGAGAAGCCTGAAGACTAAAAGATGGAGGTCATAGTATTGGGTTTTCTTTTATATCTGTCTTTCTTGTCTTCCAGCTCCGGTCTCTCCATGGAGGAATTTGAAGATATGACAGCAGAAGATGAGGATGTCAAAGCACAAATTTTTCCATCTGCAGAGCACACGGAGGCCAAACCAGAGATAAAGGCGCTGGAGGATCATCTGACTGTGAAGGCTGAAAAAGATGGTGAGAGCCCCCCGAAGTCCCACTTACCTGAAGCTACAAAACAACCTGAATATACTGACACCGGTACCACAGTAAATGCAGAATCCTCAATGGACTCGGGGCTGCTGGAAGAGAACAAACCAGAAGAGCCAGTCGAGAAAATGACCCAAACGTCCAACATTTTTGAGTCAAAAGACACAGAACCAACAAGTCCAACTTGTGTGACCCCCTGCAAACCAAAGAGTCCAATCCCTGTGCAGTCACCCAGAACTCCTCCAAATCCAGAGAACCTTCACCAAGACTCAAGTGGGGCAGAGACACCGGAGAAGTCACCAGAAAAGACAGAGGCCGGCCTCACCAGTGGGGCCAAGAGGAGGCTGGATGTCGGTGAAAGCAGTTTGGCCAGTCCAGAGAAGAGTCCACGTTTAATGACGCCAAGCCAATCGCCGCAGCCATTTCGTGCCTTATGTAAGCCCCATGTGGAGATGGCACAGCAGACCTCGGAGCAGGAGGTCCCACCTCTCAAGGTAATAATACTGTATTTAGAATTCTCTTTTTAAGTAGACTTCTTTGTACCATTAAAAAGTTATTAAACCCCTTTCCTGTTTTGCTGTGGTGACACCAGAACCCCCCGCGCCTCTGCTGCGTGGTACGCACTGATCCGCGCCAGTCGGATGGACCTCTTGCCCGGGCATTTCTATTGCTCCAGCGCCGTCGGTAAGGACTCATTGGAGTGTCCACCGACAGGTTGGGAGCCGGGTGGAGACCGGGGGGGGCTTGGGTGCGCGCGGAACGCTTCGATGTTCGTTGTTTCCCAACACGCTGCAAAGGAGACAGAAGAGGATTTGGTGTTCAGGGCCTTCAGCTTGAGCTGGTCAACCCAATATAAAGTTAGTCTAACATGGATGAATCTGTATACCTAACATTATGGTTTGTGTACGGGATCTATAGCTCAAGGCGGACGCTGCTTAAGATCATTGTAACAAATCTGCCTAAATGTAGATTCTAGTGAGTTTCAGGACACTGAGCAATGTCGGTGGTCGCTTGGGGGTAGTAAAATGCGCATAGGGGCGGGCGGGGATACATTAACTGTGTGTGGGCGGCTGGCTTGGCCGCTGCCGAGCGGTGCTTGGTGCTCTTCCACCATCCCAGGTCTTCAAGCAGCAAGGCTGCTGGATTGGTGGGGGACAGGGGATCAAGGCTCGGCGCTGCTGCTTCTTCCGCTTGGTGTTGGGGGTTGATCTTTGAGGCCTGTAGAGACGGACAAAAGTATGAGCGTTCTGTATATCTGACGCATTAGGTATAACATCGGAGGAAAGATGGTGGAGCGGATCATGTGGCGGCAGTACAAGGCTCAGTGATGGTGGACCCCCCCGGGTTTGGATTTGGAGTCCCCCCGACACCAATGGAGTGCGCCTGGCGGGTGTCATCCAATGGAGGCGTCTGGGTTTGGAGTAAACCCCATGGAGCGGTTGGAGTTCTTGTGAGACACCCGCCCATGAGGTACTTGAGGTTTCGAAATCACCGCCATGGAGGTCTGCGTTTGGAGTAACCCCAGGGAGAGGTCTGAGAGAGGGTGTATTCCGGCCATGGAGGTATGGATTTGGGAAAAAGTAGTAACCATGGAGGTCGTGGGTTTGTAGACACGCCCCATGGAGGTCTGGGATTTGGAGAAACCCATGGAGTTTGGGTTTGTAGACAACCCATGGAGGTCCTGGGTTTGGAGTCACCCCATCATGGAGGGTCTGGGGATTTGGAAGTAACCCCATGGAGGGTTCTGGGTTTGTACCCGCACCAACCGCCCATGGAGGTCTGGGTGGAGTAAACCCATGGCAGCAGGGTTGACGTCACCGCCATGGAGGTCTGGGTTTGGAGCCGACCCATGGAGGGGGCTTCTGGGTTTGAGACACCCCAATGGAAGGTTCTGGTTTGGACGTCACCCACCATGGAGGTCGTCTGGTTTGGAGTCACCCCATGGAGTTTGCGTGTTTGGATAGTCACCCATGAGGTCTGGATTTGGAGTAACCCCCATGGGGGTCGCGGTGTAGACACGCCCATGGAACAAGGGCTCTGGATTTGGGAGGAAAAGAAACCCATGGAGTTGGGTTTGTAGACAACCCCATGGAGGCTGGGTTTGAGTAGTAACGTAACCCCATGAGGTCTGGATTTGGAGTAGTAAACCCCATGGAGAGACGGGTGGGTTTTGTAGAGCACCCCATGGAGGGTCTGGCGTTGGAGTAACCCCATGGATCGGTCTGGAGTTGGAGGAGTCACCCGCACATGGAGGTCTGGGTTTTGGAGTCACCCCATGCGATGGGTTGGGTTTGTAGACGACACCCATGGAGTCGTTCTGGGTTTTGGAGTAACCGCCAATGGAGTCATTTGGGTTCGTGGATTCACCCCATGAGAAGGTAGTCTTGGGTTTGGAAACCGCCATGGAGGTCTGGATTGGAGTAAACCAAATCGCGAGGTCTGGGTATTGGAGTCACCCCATGGAGGTCTGGCTTTGGAGTCACCCCATGGAGAGGTCGAATTTGGGAGTAAGTCACGATGACCACATGGAGGTATGGCGTTATGGAGTCACTCCCATGGAGGGTCTGGGTTATGAGCCACCCCCTGGAGGTCTGGGTTGTCGGGACACCCAATGGAGGTATGGGGTCTTGGGTGCACGTAACCGCAATGGGCGGTCTGGGGTTTGGAGCCACCACCATGGAGGTCTGGGTTTGGGAGTCAGCCCATGGAAGGGTATGGGTTTGGAGTCAACCCACATGGATCCCCCCCCCCCGCTCCTGCGGTTTTGTAGACGACCGCTCAGGGAGGTCTGGCAGTTTGGAGTCACCCGCATGGCAGGTCAGGGCTTGGTAGACCCCCCAGGCTAGAGGTTATGGGATTGGAAGCCAGGTCAACCCCTTTTTTTGGAGATCTGCAGGCAAACCAATCCCACGTCTGAGGGGGGGCCTATTCAAAATAGCGGGGAGGGGCGTTCTCCACAAGTTGATCCCACCCCCTCAATTTTTAAAGCAGCGGGGCATACAACTACCTAAACCATATTAAAACACTGAAAAAACGGTCACTTGTGCCCTTCTCTCTGTAACCGCACTGTAAGCGATATGTTAGCACTGTAAGACCTCGGAATATATACAGATATACCTAAAAACCAGGACCTCAGCATTAAAGAATTAGGAGCCCCGTTCAGGACAGGGAGCGTAGGACCGAGTATAAGCCGAGTTTATTCGCAGAAAAAATGGGCTGAAAAAGGTTCGACCCTCGGCATATATCCTCCAGTCGAGGCACCTTACCTGTCCGGGGTGTAGCGCTAGGGTCTTGTGGTCAACTCTGGAGTCGTTTTAGCTACCAGTTTTTTTTTTAATTAGCGCTGATACTTTATACAAGATTGGAGCCCAAGCGATAAGAAATACCACACACAATGCACCCAACCCCGCACCCCCCCCCCTGGAAGTACGACGGTTAACACGCTCCATAAGTGCAGCACCAGCACCAGACAAGATCAATATAAAGTAGAGCGATGGCGCCACCACAGGACTGGCTTGCCACCTGCTGGCTACAGAGTAAGAAGTCGCACCATTCAATACCTTTTTTCTCCCACATTCAGAAGGTTGAAAGCAGACCCCTACCACCAGGAATCTAGTGTTTTGATGAAATGGCACTAGAAGTGCCGATGAATAGGGAGGAATGCCAGTGACAAAGAACCCAAGAAAAATTACGTGAAATGAGCAACTTAGGGAATAGAAGCCTGCACCTCTCCTCACTTCTGGTTCATGGTCTCCAGGCCAGAAGCCCGCTGCGCCACGCAGTGTTCACAAACAACAATGAACGCATGAAAACAACCCCCCATGGTGGTTCCGCATATTCGCGGGGTGGGCACTGGGGCGCGTGTCATGGTGATACTTCTATGGGGACAATTTTCAAGCAGACTCACTGAAAAACTCACGTGCGCGTGATCCCCCTGTGGCGCCCGCGGGGGTTCTGCAATTCTCCCTTAACACGGGAAGTGAAGAATGGGCACATGTGTTCATATTCCTAAAATTGCTCACTACACGTACGTTTTGGGGGTGTTTTTCTTTTCACTGCATTTCAGTCCCATTATCGGGCACTTCTCGTGCCATTCATGAAAACAGAGATGTACCTGGTGCGGTGCGCGATTGAACTAATACATAGCCAACTTCCCTACGCCAAACTGCTAAGGATAATATAATGGAACGTCCAAAGACAAGTTCGTCCTGGTTTATTAGCTTAACCCGATCAAGAAAAAAGAAAGCCAAGATATTGCCCCGGCCAGCCAGGAATAATAAAGTGGATATATGGTATATATGACGTCATCACGCTGGCGCCAGAGAGGTCGATGGGCAGCTTAAGCCTCCCTAGCGGTGTGAGAACGAGGCCATGCTCGTCGCGCTTAGGGACTGCCGCAACCGCCCGGGGAAGGCCGCCGATGGGGAGATTTATGCTCCTGGACACAGATGCGGCGATTGTTTACATGCCCGTAAGCCATATTCAGGGTTGGCGGGGACTCCGCCGCCCCGGTCGCGTCACGATGACGCGCAATGGGGGCGCGCGGGGGGGGGGGGGAGGCGGGTCGCCCAAGAACCTCCACGTTAATGGAGGAGGCTCATGGTTTAATCTCAGCGCAGCTGTGTCAGTAATGCGCAACAACAGCTCGACGCGGTTTAGGAATAGTAGGAGATCGCGGAGGATGACGGAAAACGCGGGCGGCGGGCAGTGTACTATGTACAAAAACTGCCGTTGATGCAAATATAGGTGGATGCTGATAAACGGAGCGATTGGGCGGATGGCGTAGGGCAAGCTTAAAAGCTGGGTACAGCCCACTCAGCTCGATGAGAAATCTGGTCTACGTTTCGGGATCACCACCCCGGGCACCGAGTAACAACCGGAGACAGGCCACGCCAGTAAACTCAGCCTTCACCCCCGTCCGCCACCCACCATTTCTAAGCACTAAATGTATCCCGTCTTCTGTAGACAGCACTGATGGGTCACAACCAATCAATTACGACGTCACATGACAGAATAGAAAAAGGGGGCCCCAAAAAGAGAGGGGAGGGGGGTACCTCAATGGGCGGATTTTTTTGGCAGCATCTACCCTAGTAGTTGCATGTGACAGATATGGAGGTAAGAATACATCCATCAATAATGTGAATTCACATCACTACGGGTTAGATGCTGCCAAGGAAAGAGTCCCCCATTGACGGGTAACCCCCTCCCTCACTGTTCCCTTGGTTTTATCTTGTTATGAAGGGGATGGGAGATCAAACGCCTCTTGAGCACAGAGTCAACCTTTAGCCTCCTACCCCAATCAATGTGGAGCACAGCCGGTCACCTACTATACTTAAGGGTATTGTCATCTGTCCAATTCTTACATAACGTGGGAGTCACGGAACAGTAACGGTGTTAACTTACATCAGTGCATGGTGGTGGAGATCTAAAGAGATGCCCTTGGGCACCAAAGAAATTCTATACTTTCTTGAAGCCACACAAAGCCACCAACCTGTACAGTACTCTTTCACAAATTGGGGAGGGGAGGGCGCGAGGTGTTCTTATTATGGGGAGGAATGCGCCGCCCATCCGCGGCCACAAACAAGTCCAATGCTTGGATGGGGGAGCACTCAGGGGAAAGATGGCCCGCAGGTGGCCATTCCTCCTGATTCTATACAACGTGTCTGCAGATACCACGGGAAAATCCAGGGACTTCCCAGCAGTCTAGTTAAATCCAGGAGTGCAGATCTCAGGATTGGTGAGGAGCACCAAAAAGTAGAAGGAGGATATGATGAGGAGGATGTGACACGTGCATATGGAAAGCATACAGAGGGCACACAACAATAGCGGGATACTACAATGATATACACATTAAGACTACGGGTTCACCCACTAGGCAAAGGTAACACCAGGGCAGTTGGGTTCTTACAGCACCAATGAAGCTGGTCCTCCTGGATACCAGCAGTTGGAGTCCAAAAAGCACAGCAATGCTGGGTCCTACACACGCCCCAACCCAAATATGCTGGGTTCGCCTCCAGCATACCAGACGTTGGGTTCCTACAGAACACAATAGATGGATTTCTCCTCATACCGAGCCAGTGGGGTGGCCCTACGAGCACCAAATAGCGGCTCGGGTTCCTACAGCACGCCAATAGCTGAGGGTTTCCCTCATACATACCAGCAGTGGGTTCCTATACAAAGCAACCAATAGCTGGCAATTCCTCCTATACGCCCCGCAGTGGGGTCCTACACTCACCCAACGATAGCTGGGTATCCTCCTCATACAAGGAGGAACGAATGGGTTCTACAGCACCAATAGCTGGGTTCCTCCCTCATACCAGCCAGTATGGGTTCCAGATGCAGCACCAATAGCCATGGGGTTCCTCCTCATACGCAAGCAAGCTTGGGTTTCCTACAGCACCAAATAGCTGGGTCCTCTATACCCCAGCAGTATTGGGTTCCAACAGACCAAAATAGCTGGATTCCTGCCTCAACAGACGCAGTCAGTGGCGTCCCGCCCGAGGCACCTACAGCTGGGTTCCTAGCCCTAAGTACCAGACATTTGGGTCTCCTAAAAGCACCATAAGCTGGGTTCCGCTCAGTCATACCAGAAGTTGGGTTCTCCAGGCACCATAGTGGGTATCCTCCTCATACCAGCCGTGGGTTCTCCAGCAAGGGCCCCCCATCCACTTGTAGCGAGATACTTGTGAATTGGCACACCAATAGACTGGGACCCTATCAGAGTTCCACACCAGACCTCATCGCGCCTTCCAGCAGATAGGGAATTTAGGAGGCGCTAGAGTTCTCCTTGAGGGTGACACCCGGGTGACAAAGGAAGTGATGGAGTGATGTAAGTGACACGGTAGTATATGGCACGTCCTACAACAATAGCGGGTTTTTCCTCAACCAGCAGTTTGGGTTCCTAAGCACCAATAGCTGCCCGGGATTCCTCCTCACTACCAGCAGGGGTTCATACAGCACCAATAGCGGAGTTCCCCTCATACAGCAGTTGGGTTCTACATCCCACCAAAGAAGCTGGATTCGCTACTGCGTACCCCAGCAGTTGGGTTCCTACAAGCACCCCACCACATGCTGGGTTCCTCGTCAATAAGGCCAAGCGTTGGGGTTCCTACCAGCAACCAAAGACGCTGGGTTCCTCGTATACCAGCAGTAGGTTCTACGTCAGCACCAATAGATGGATTCCTCTCCAGCACCAAGAAGTTGGGTTCCTACAGCCCGCACCCCCCCCCACCACCCAATAGGCTGAGATTCCTCTTCATACGAGCAGTTGAGGTTCTACAGCACCCATAGTGGGGTTCGTGTCATACCAGCAGTTTAGGTTCCTAACCGCACCAATAGCTGGGTTCCTTCCGTATACCAGCAGTTGGGGTTCCTACAGACACCAAATAGCTGGGTTACTCCTCATACCAGCAGGTTGGGGTGCCTACAGAAAGGCGCCACACTATAGTAGATACTTTTGATGGCACAGCCAAAAGTCTGTGGAACCCTACAAGGTTACCACGAGAGCCTCCAATGGAGCTTCCAGCCAGGTCATGAGTTTATTAGGCAGCGCCAGGATCGATTCCTTGAAGTGTGATCGAGGTTGGTAGGTAACCAAAGGAGAATGCAGTGGATATGATTAGGACGTGTATATGGAGAGGTCTTAATCTAATATGCGGTTTTCCTATACCAGCAAGTTGGTTCCACAGCACCAATAGCTGGGTTCCTGTCATCATACCAGATTCAGTTGGGGGTTCAGACCGCACCATAGACGCGTTCATCTCATACCCCCGCAGTTGGGTACTACGCACAATCGTGGATCCGCTCATAACCAGCGTTGGGTCTACGAGCACCAATAGCTGGGTTAATCGTCATTAACAGCAGTTGTGGTTCCTACAGAACCAGAAATAGCTGGGGTCCTCATTAAATACCAGCAGTTGGGGTTCCTAACGCAAGGGAAAAACACTAATAGCGAGTCC
>CM070035.1:3183473-3197696 GCA_036250615.1 Ptychadena robeensis
GGTTCTATAGCAGGTTGTTAGTATTGGTGGGGTTGTTCTGGTTGGATGTTATAATCTTAGGTTGTTGGACATGTAGGCTGTTATGGTTTGTGTGCCGTATACATATAGGTTGTACCATGGTGGGGGTTTTATGGTTGGTGTTATATCTAGGTTGTTGGACATGGTGGGTGGTTATTGTTGGGTTTTATATTTCATGTTGTTTGGTGCATGGTGGTCTTATGTTGGGTGGGGTATTCTAGGTTATTGTAATATAGTTGGGGTGTTATATCTAGGTTGTTGTACATAGAAGATGTTAAGGTTGGGTGTTATGCCTAGGTTGTTGGCGGACATGATGGGGTATTATTCTAGGTTGTTTAGACAATAGGGGATGTTAATGGTTGGTGTTATACCTACGGGATTATTGACATGGTGGGGGGTGTTATAGTATGGTTCTAACAGCTCGGTTGTTGTATATTTGTGGGGTGTTATGGTTGGGTGGTTATTTCTCTAGGTTTTGACCTGGTGGGGTGTTATGGTTGGTGTTATACCTAGGTTGTTGGACATGGTGGGGTACTGCGTTTGGGTGTTATACGCTAGATTTGGGATCATGGTGGGGTGTTATATTATGGTTCTATAGCTAAGTTGTTGTAGTTATGGTGGGGTGTTATGGTTTTGGCACTAAATACTAGGCTGTTGTACAGGTGGGGTGTTATGGGTTGGTGTTATATCGAGGTTGTTGTATATTGGGTGGGTGTATGGTTGGGTTTTTATACTTAGGTTTGTCTTACTGGGGGCTATTTTCTGGTTGGATTTTATATCTATGTTGTTTGACATGGTAGGCTGTTATGGTTGTGTGGCTATACCATAGGTTTGACATGGTGGGGTGGTTATAGTCTAGGTTGTTGGACATGGTAGTGGCTGTTATGTTGGGTGGGTGTTTTTACTAGGTTGTTAGACAGGGATGGGATATTCAATATCTAGGTTGTGGACAGTGGTGGGTGTTATATATGGTTTCTACAGCTAGGTCTGCTGTATATGGGTGGGTGTTAAAGGTTTGGGTGTTTAGTTTCTAGTGTTGGGGGGTTTGGACATGGTGGGTGTCATGGTGGTTGTTTATCTATGTTTTGGACATGTGGGTGTTGTTCGGTTGGGTGTTTCTTTCTATGTTGTTATACATGGTGGGGTTTTAATTGTTGGTTTGTATTGTCTAGGTTGTTGGACCTGGTGGGTGTATGGTTTGGGTGTTATTCTAAGTTGTTGGACCACTGGTGTTATTTTATATGGTTTTGTGTTATTTCTAGGTTTGTTGGATATAGAAGGGATTTTGTGGTTTTTTGTTATTATACCTCGATTGTTTTGTACATTTTTGTGTGTTATTATAGTAGGGTTCTTACAAGCAAGGTTTGACTGTATATGGTGGTGTTGGGGGTTTGGGTGTTATACCTAGGTGTTGTTGGACATGGGGGTGTTATAAAAAGTAGGTTTCTATAGGCAAGTTTGCTTGTAATATTGTGGGGTGTTTAAATATGGTTGGGGGGGTGACTATATCTATGTTTTTGGACATTGGTATGGCGTTATGGTTGTGGGTCTATACTAAGTTTGGACATGTTGTTTTTTTATGTTTTGGTGTTATATCTAGGTTTGGACATGGTGGGGGGTGTTTATGGTTGGGTGGTTTATTTCTAGGTTGTGGGACATGGTGGCTGTTCTGGGTTTGGGTGTTAGATCACTAAGGTTGTTGGACATGGTGGGTGTTTATGGGTGGTTTGGGTTGTTATAGTTTAGGTTGTTGGCCATGGTGGGTGTATGTTTGGGTGTTATATTTAGGCTGTTGTTGTGGTAGGCTGTTTTTGGTTTTGGGCTATATCTAGGCTATTGTATATAGTGGGGTTGTTATATCTGGTTTTGTACATGGAAGGCTGTATATGGTTGGGTGTTCTCCCTTCGGTTTTGTTGGGACACTGGTTTTGATTTAATGTTTTGGTGTTTCTAACAGTTATATCGTAGGTTTCTATGGATTTTGATTTTTTCTCATAATTTTGTTTTGTCTTTGTTTGGTGGTTGTTTTTCCACTAATGCTTATTTTACCCTTGTCCTTTATAGTTTAGGTTTTTGGACTATGGTGGTTGCTGTACTGGGGTTATGACGATGGTTAGTTGTTTCGCTATTTTGATTAGCATGTGGTGGGTTTGCTATTGCTTGCTGTTATATGTGTTGTTTTCTATAAACATGGGTAATTAGCTGGTGTACTTGATGTTGTTCTTTCATATGTGTAGGGGTTTTTCATTACAATATGGTGAGCTATATAAACTGTAGATGTTTGATTTAAGTAGCCGGCCTTGTATCTAAGTATTTCCTCTCAAGCATAATCTCTTTTGACACTACTGGACAGTGATCTATTTTAAAGAAAGGAGAATGAGAACCATCCTTCTATCTCTTGACCAGGGTTTTGGCAAACTTTTTGACACGTGGGTTTCGCTAACATTTGCGCCACGGGTCAGTAGCTATCGTATATGAAGAGAGATCTACAGCGGTAACTAAAGACAAACGAGAGCGCCTGCCCCTGCACTTGTCTGGTCACTCTTCCGTATCTTCCTGGCAATGGTTACCCCGTTTGAGTTTTACGTCAATACTTCGGCATGTAGTTTGAAGATACTAACATCACTTCCTTGTTTATAATCCAGCGCTGACCTTCTGGAAAGTGTTTCAAGTCCAAGGAAGTGGTGAGGCGGCTGGGATCAATTTAAATAGAAAAACAATATAGAAAATGTGAAACCCATTATATTCGTCCACGCCATTGATGGGGAAACTGCATTGGTTTTCCCTTTCCAAAGTTAATAACATTAAGCCATTCACCACAATGAAAGTCAAGGCCAACCTAGATCTTTATAGAATAAAGAACTCACAATGTGTCCCCTGGGCCGAAGATCGCTTCTTTCTCCTCTGTGATGACGCGGGATGGAGCCTTACAATCTCGAGAGAGTGACCTCCAGAAAGTATCTGATTATGCCGTGTAATTAAACTTTACAGATTCTTTTCCCATTGAAAAAAGCCTTTATAAAATTGCGCCCCCCAGTGGCCACTTGACGACATTGCAAACCGAATTAACCAAATTGGCACGAGTAAATATTATCTCTCATATGAAGTTTGGGGAAACAGCATTTAAGTTAATTTTTTAGGATTTGTAACGGCTACACCCCCCTCATATCAGGTAGTTTAATCTATAATATTATTTGGAATTTAAGTATTGTTCATCACCTTAAGTGATCTATCACTGAGCCCATTCAGCCAGACAGTCCGAGGGACAATCTGTCTTTAAGCCTTACTGGCTAGACCATATCACACCCCTGTCCAGTATGTGTGTAAACTGAATCAGTGTTTTCTATATCGATGAGACATGATTGGTGTGTTATGGTTGGGTGTTATTCTACTACGTTGTTGGACCTTGTGGGGTTTTATTCTAGGTTTTATACCTAGGTTTTTTTTTTGTACATGGTGGTGTGTTATAGTTGGGTGGGTTTTCTAGGTGTTGTACATGGTGGTGTTGTTTGGGTTGGGTGTTATACCTAGGTTTTTTGTTATATATGTGGGGTGTTATTGTTTGGGTTGTTATTTCTATTGTTGGACATGGTGGGGGTGTAGGTGTTGGGGTGTTATACCTAATTGTTTGTACATGGTGGTTGTTTATGGTTGGGGTGTTTATTTCTAGGTTGTTGTACATGTGGGGTGTTATAATTGGGTGTATTTCTAGGTTGTTGGCCATGGTTGGTGTTATGGTTGGGGTTTTATGTTGGTGCTATACCTAGTTGTCTGACTGGTGGTGTGTTTATGGTTGGTGTTATTTCTATGTGGCTGTCGATTTGTGGGGTGTTATAATGGGTTGGTATTCTCTGGTTGTTGACAGGTGTTTTGGTTTTGGTTGGGTGGTATTTCTAGGTTGTTTGTAACATGTGGGGTTGTTTTATGCTTGGGGGTTATACCTAGGTTGTTGTACAATGGGTGTGGTTATGGTTGTGTGTTATTTGCTAGGGCTTTGTACAAGGTGGGGTGTTTTTTATGGTTGGGTGTATTTCTAGGTTGTTTGGACATGGTGTGGTGTTATATGCTAAAGTTTTGTACATTGTTTTGTTTTTTATTGTTTGGGTTTTTATTTCAGGTTGTTAGGACAACGGTGGTGTGTTATGGTTGGTGTTATTTCTAGGTTGTGTTTGTACCTGGTTGGGTTTTATAATTGGTGGTATTTCTAGGCTTGTTGACCCATGGGGATTTTTATGGTTTGTTTGTTTTTCTTGTCTAGGTTGTTTTTTCACCTGGTGGTTGTTCTATGTTGGTGTGTTATATTCATTTTTTTTTTACATCGTGTGTTGGGGGGTTTTATGGTGATGTTTACCTATGTTTTTGACTTGTGGGTGTTATGGTTTGGGTGTTTAGTCCTAGGTTTGTTGGAATGGTGGGTGTTATAAGTTGGGGGGGTGTTATATTTAGGTTTTTGTCATGGTGGGGTTTTATGGTGTTAGGGTATGTATGCATATGGTGGGTTGCTGGTATATGGGGTTCTTGGCTCGAACCATTATCACCCCTGTCAGTACTGTGTTACTGAATCAGGGTTATTTTCATAAGCTATAGCGGTAATATGCGGGCGCTGGGCCCTGCTGACCCCTGTAACCTAACTCCCCCGGCCTGCTCCTTCAGAGTGAAATCGGCATACAGCTTGTGCCTTGCGATCACTCTGGTCTGCGGATGGAAGGGGGTGGTATTGGTGAGGAGAATGAGCACTGTGCCCGTACAGTTCGCCACTCCCAATACCAATGCCGCTTCTTTGTTTCTCCGCGGCGAGAGGGGGCAGACGACTCATGGATCTCTCCAAATTATTGTTCTATCGACTCCGCTGCACCCTGCCAATTGGGAGGTGGGTTTATTGGTGAGTAGATAAGGTATGGAGAAGGTGCCCATACATACATAACTGGAAGAAGAAAGATGAGTCATTAATACCTAACCCTCCCCCCCTCCTATGCAGTGGCCCCTCCAATATACTTGAATATTGCCCCCAAAAGGCTAAGATTGTACTGTACTTAATGATACATTGGTGTTTGTTTCTTTTTTATTCTTTTTATTGTTTATTTATATTGCAAATCATGTTACTTTTCCTGCAGGGACTGATCTGAACATGCCAGAGACCGTAGTATTGAATATTGGGAATAATGAACGTGTACCCGGGTGGGGGGGGGGGCACCTGTACACCAACCGCTCCGCCGCCAGTCATTCGTGTAGTGGAATCTATCGCGTTATTCTGAAAGTTTAAATCTTGTACAAACAAAAAACAACCGCTTTTTTTTGTTTATCTTTTTCCCATGTTTTTACTTTTTTTTTTTACGAAAATTTTTCTTTTATTTCTTAAATCTAAACGCACTTTTTGTGTTTTCATTTGATGAAGCTATGTCAATAAAAGTTTGAGTTTCCAACTATGCAGGAACACAGACTACTATACCGCAAGAAATCACACAGGACCGCCATCAGGAATTTCAAGGGCCCCAAGCTTTGTAATTCATCACCCCGTCCCCGCCTACCCTCCCGATCGTTCGTGAAATACCACACTTGTCCAGGATACATTACTGCTAAAACACCCATCAACCACTCAGCCTTCCCTCCCCCCCCATGATGGCTGCAGAGGAAACATTACTACTACACCCCAACCCCACCAGCGGAGTTCTCCTGGATGAATGCTACTACTGCAAATCCAACAGGGTGAAGAGGAACTTGTTTAGTTTTTGGTCGGGTATGGTGACAGAGGAACTGGCTAGTTTGGTGAAAATTGCGACAGAGGGACTGGCTGGTTTGGTGAAATGGTGACCGGAAGAGGAAACTGGATATTTGGTGATATGGGCTGCAGAGGGATGGCTGGTTTGGTGATATGGTGACAGCAGGAACTGATATTTTGGTGAATATGGCGACAGAGGGACTGGCTGGGTTTGGTGAATATGCTACAGAGAACTGGAGGATGGTTTGGTGAATATTGGGACAGAGGGACTCGCTGTTTGGTGAATATGGCGACAGAGGGACTCGCTGGTTTGGTGATATGGCAGACGAGAACTGTATGGTTTTGTTGAATATGTCGAACAGAGGGAACTCCGCGGGTTTGGTGAATATGGCGACAGAGGGACTCTCGCTGGTTTTGGGGATTATGGCGACAGGTAATCGTATGGTCTGTGTGACCCGATGATCTGGTTGTTTGGTTGAATATGGCGACAGAGAAACTCGTTGGTTTGGCGAGTATGGCGACAGAGGACCACGGTTTGGTATTGTGACGCGATGATCGGTTGGTTTTGTGAATATACGACCTAGGAACTCGTTGGTAGGTGACCGATATCTGGTTGGTGTTGGGTGAATAGGCGCCAGAGGACTCGTTGGTAGGTGACCGTGATCTGTTGTTCTGGTGAATAAGCGCCAGAGGAACTCGGTTGGTAAGGTGACCGATGATCTGGTTGGTTTGGTGTAATATGGCGACTAGGAAACCCGTTGGTAAGGTGACCGATATCTGGTTTGGTTGGAATATGGCGACAGAGGAACTCGTTGGAAGGTGCCCGATGATCTTGTTGGTTTGGTGAATATCAAGCGACAGAGGAACCGTTGGTATGGTGAACCGAGATCCTGGTTGGTTTGGTGAATAGGCGACCAGAGAACTCGTTGGTAGTGGCCGATGATCTGGTTTGGTTTGGTGAATATGGCGACAGAGGAAACTCGTTGGTACGGTAACCGATGATCTGTTGGCTTGGTGAATATGGCCGACAGAGGAACTCGTTGGTAAGGTGACGATGATTCTGGTTGGCTTGGTGAATATGGCGACAGAGGCAACTCGTTGGTATGGTGACCGATGATCTGGTTGGTTTGTGAATTATTGCGACAGAGGAACGCGTGGTAAGGTGACCGATGATCCTGGTTGGATTTGGTGAATATGGCGACAGAGGAACTCGTGGCTTTGGCGAGTATGGGCGACAAAGGGGACATCATTGATTTGTTGAATATGTGAACGAGGAACTCTTTGGTTTTCTCTGCCATGAGTAAAGTAGGAGCTCTTTTTCAAATCCCTAATGGATCTGAATCCATGTAATGGAACAATATCCTCCATCGCAATATCCAAGTGCCGATTTTCCGCAATGAATTACTTCTATGAGTTTGTCCTCATGTGGTGATTACACTGCAAGCTGTTATTTCCTTCCCATTTCTGCCAACTAGATGTCGCCCGGACAACACACCGTGCATTTGCAATATTGTCAGCCCCAGCGTTGCCCTGTGAAGAGCGTGGCCATCGGGGTCCCCGGTCTGGGTTATGGGGTCCCCGGGCAGCGCGCCATCCTCTCCCAGGGTAACTTCATCCTCTGGATGTAGGGGTAAATCACTCTGCCATGGTACCCCCTGTCCTGAGATCTGCTCTGCACTCAGCCAGCGTGCAGATCATGGCCGCCGCCTGAGTGTCCGGTCTGCGGGCTCAGGCGCGAAGGGGATCGAAGAGGCGCGTGCACGCGCACAGGCCCGTGCACAATTTACGACAGTTTACCACCGCTTCCCTCTCTGCCGGTCATTTCCTCAGAGGGGAGGGTTTAGAACACCGGTAGCTATTTAACTCACTGCTTCAATAGAGAGTCAGTGCTGTATCTTGCATTTTCCAATATCTGAGTGCGTATGCTGTTCCTGTTTCCCCTTTCTGACCGACTCCCCGTGTACGAACCTTGGCTTGCCTTAAAATCGTTTAATCTGAACTTCTGGAACCCCCGACCATAGCACCGTTTTTGACTACTCTTTGACTGCCCGCCTGCCTCGAACCCTCCGCTGTCCTGACTTCGTTGGCATTCTCCACCCTCGTACCTCAGAACCCGTCTGGAACGATTCTAGGTACCCAACATCGCTTCTACAGCGGTTCGTCTAACCCCGTCCTTCCTCGTCCTCCTGGGGTGCTGTCAACCAGAGGGAGACCCCTGTCTGCCCGCGCAAAGACCACCGGTGCCCCCTCCTGGTAACATCGGTCCCCATCTCCCACTAGTGTGGCTCTGGGTTGAAGGACCGGCTCACGGAACCAAGACTCACTCCCCCTGTCGTCCTGCTATCCAGCCTTCACCCCGGTGTGACGTAACAAATATGCACATGTACAAGTGGCCGATTTTCGCAAAAAGGTAAAAAATGACAATTGTCAGAATTACAAATTCACTGCTAGTTAGGAAGGCAAAATTTCAAGATATTTTTTACAAATATGGAAAATGTATTGCTGTGCTGCTCATCACTAACTATCATCCTGCTTTTATAAGTGTTTTGTATGAATAAATATGATATGGTAGGTGTATGCAAATGAAAGGGGGGGGGGTAATGGGAAACGCACCATGGACTTGGCCCTGGGGGGGGCCTTCAGGTACACAGCAAACAATGGAGTCAAATTCTCCCTATCAAAGAAATAAACCGTGTTATTAGGTATAGCTGATGAAACAAATACAAAGAGAGCGTCCGAAATGTCAAGGAGAGCCTTGTATTCCTTTCCATAACCGGTAGATGAATGAAATGACAAGCAATTCCAGTGATATACAGTGTCTTGCAAAAGTCTTCGGTCCACCTTGAACTTTTCCCATGTCACATTACAACCACCAACATGAATTAAATGTTATGGAATTCCCACGTGAACGAACCAATACACGTTGGTGACACTTGAGAAGAGAAGGAACATCAGACATGATTCCAACATTTTTAACAAATAAATAATGCGGGGGGGTGTTCGCGTAATTATTCAGCCCCCCCCCCCCCCCAGATCCGAATACTTGTAGAAGCACCTTTTGGCTGCAATTCCCAGCTGCCAGACTTTTAGGGTATGTCTTCCACCAGCTCTGCACATTGAGAAGACTGAAATCCTCTCCCTTCTTCTTTGCAAAACAAGCTCCAGCTCGTCAGATTAATGGACAAAGCGGTATTGTGAACCCAAGTTTTCAGATCTTGCAGATTCTTGATTGGATTTAGATCTGGACTGTGACTTGCCTTGTCCAACACATGGATATGTTTTTGTAATAAACCTTTCCATTGTTGCCCTGGCTTTAATGTTTAGGGGCGTTGTCCCTGCTGGAAGGTGAACCTCGCCCAGTCTCAAGTCTTTTTGCAACTCCAAGAGGTTTTCTTCTAAAGCTAAGCCATACAACGTTCGGATTCCATGCCCGCTCGCCACTCTCCGATCGTTCCGTCGATTCTGGCCCGGGAATCGCAGGTGTGATCGTCGGAGCCAAGTAAGAGTATCCGATTGCTGCAATACCACCTTGTCCACGGATTCCGGGATATTTCCGTGTCCGTTGTCCACTCACAAATGGCAACTCCCCCCTGCTCTTGGGCAGAATCGGATCAAAAGACCACCATTTTGCATTCTCTGTCGGGAATCCGATTCCCTGAGCCCCTGATCATCGGACGTGATCTATCGGACAAGGTTGGCGTGCACACGTTGCCGGCACGATCGTTTCGCGTGCACGCGCCCTGGAATCGATCGCCCCCCGGAATCCGTCCGTAATCCCGACCCTTTTATGGGGGTCCTTAAGAGTTGTCCCTGGTATTTGGCTCCATCCTCGTCCATAACCCTACTATAACACCCCACCATGTCCAACAATCTAGGTATAACACCCAACCATAATATCCCCTATGTCCAACAACCTAGATATAATACCCAATCATAACACCCACCGTGCCCAACAACCTAGAAATAACACCCAACCATAACACCCCACCGTGTCCAAAAACCTAGAAATAACACCCAACCATAACATCCCCTATGTCCAACAACCTAGATATAATACCCCATCATGTCCAACAACCTAGGTATAACACCCAACCTTAACAGCCTTCCATGTACAACAACCTAGATATAACACCCCACTATATACAATAACCTAGATATAGCACCCAACCATAACACCCCACCATGTCCAACAGCCTATCTATAGCACACAACCATAACACCCCACCGTTTACAACAACCTAGATATAACACAAAACCAGAACAGCCTACCATATACAACAACCTAGATATAACACCCCACCATATAACTGCTAAGATTTGAAGGACAGCATAGATGTGAGCCTCCATCAGTGTTTTGTGACTACTCTTTTGGTGTGGTCACCAAGAATGGTTGTTGAAAGTTAAACTTTGAAAATGTCATTGAGCATTCATGTCCAATCACATCACACCACATGTTCCATTGTAGTTACCTCCCTATTTTATTCGATACATGAATCATATTACACTTATATAACCCCTGTGTCCAGTGCCGGTTCTAGCCTTTTGGAGGCTCTATGCAAGTTCTTGCTTCAGGCCCCCTGTAGACTGGAGAGGAGTGCTATGGGGGGACTTCTTCGTCTCCTCCATAGCACCCCACCCTGTCCGCTGTCCACCTGCCCCCCCCCCCCATCAGCAGTACATGCTATTCAGATCTCCACTGGGAGGGCACCGGGGGCCACTAGGGCCCTATGCACGTGCATATTCTGCATAGCCAGTGTCTCTAATACACCTATACAGGGGCACCATACAAAGTCCAACCTACATCACTGACACTCACTATATCATTTTGTTTATTTTGTGTCCCCTCCCAGACATTCCCTTATACCACGCAGTCCATCATTATAAGACTTCTATGGCCTTACCTTTGGTGTCCTGTCTCCTCGCTTTTTGAAAAGATTTATCACCTAAAACAAAACAAGTATCTAGTGATTAAGAGTCAATATATTGATGTCCATGTTCTCTCTACATATGCCCAAGTAGTTCTGCAAACATATCCTCTTAGGTCATTACAGGACCAGGCAGTGTAAACATTTCATTCCTCTTGTCTGTATCTTCAATATATTTTTTTTGTATAGTGATGTCAGTGACCAGACCTGAGTCCCCCAAATATGTCTGTCACCCCATATGACCATCATGCTAAAAGCAAGTGTTTGGCATCTTGCATGGTACATCAGAGATTGCCTGGGCACATTGACACAGTTGGCCAACTTGAACAAGTAATATATTGCCAGGGCCAGATATTAATGGGTTAACCAATGTTGACTCTTTCAATCAAAGTGCCACATCCCTTCACAAATAACAAGAAATACTTTGGGGAATCTCCCCTAACTGGGTTTACATCAAACCCGGTTGGGTATGTTAAGGCATATACACTGCCTGGCCAAAACAAAAGTCACCACCTGGATTTAGCTAAGCAAATAGGTACGAGCCTCCTATTGAATGAATCTGGGGTTTCTGCAGTTGGTCAGGTCTAGGTTCAGCAACAGTACGTGCTCCAAGAATGAGGTCAGCTGACTAGCTGACTATACTGAATGACCAGGTTATTCCATCAATGGATTCTTCCTTCCCTGATGGCACAGATATATTCCAAGATGACAATGCCAGGGTTCATCAGGCTCAGTGGTTCAGGGAGCATGAGACCTCATTGTCACACATGGATTGGCCACCACAGAGTCCAGACCTTAACCCCATTGAGATTCTGTGGGATGTCCTGGAGAAGGCTTTGCGCAGCCGTCACACTCTCCCATCATCAATGCCAGATCTTGGAGAAAAATGAATGGATGGAAATATATCTTGTGACATTGCAGAACAATGCCACAGCGGCTGCGCGCCGCAATCAAAGCTAAAGGCGTCCAACGAAATATTAGAGTGTGTGTCCTATTTTTTGGGCCTGCCAGTGTATATCTCAATGTATTTACATAAGGCCAATTTATTGACGGAATATACCAACCATCAGTACAGCGTCTTGCTGATTATCTGTAGGAATTCTCAAATTGTAGCTTTGTGCTGTGAAACCCCTTCCGTTCTAAATAAATTCCATAAGCAATGCCACATATGACTCGGGTATGTACCAGTGGGGGTGGGCACAATTATACTCCCTATACTCCACGTAAAGATGTTGGCCATAGAGCGCTGAGGTCCCAGGTATGAATCGTGAGTATAATTGTGCCCACCCCCACTGTGATATGCCCAGGGCTTTTTTTTTGTGGTGGCACGCACCGGAAGAAATTTGTGCGCGCACCACCATGCGCAGCCTGCCCGGGGCCGGTGCCCTGTGAGGGGGGACAACGAGCAGCGAGCAGGAGCAAGACAGAGGAGCACCTGTGCAGTATATGGGGTGGAGGCCCCCAATGTGACAGGGGCCATTTCCAGTGTCACAGCTGTATGACTGTGCATATGTCCTATACCATGTGTGTATGTTGGGGCCTCACCATCCCTGGGCATTATGGATTCTATGTGTGCCATGAATCCTGCTCTGCCTGGCCCTGGCACACATGTGGGACAAAACTTGGCATCTGTGACATTGAACAATGAAGCCGGTCCCACAGAGCGAGGGGGGGGGGGGGGGGGGGGGGGTTGAGTTCCACCACCTTTTCTCTGAGTAAAAAAGCCCTGGATATACCTTAAGCCCCCCATACATGTTTAGATTTTTACCTGTGAGGTCATCACGTCAAATCACAAAAAAAACCGGGCACCCTTTGAGTGCCAGCACTAAGGGTATGTCTCCAGTGTGTTCTCGGTTCCCCTGCACTAAGCACCTTCCTTTGGCGGGGACCCTGCAGACAGGTAATGTGGGTCGGCTTCGCCCAGAACGCAGTGGAGACATACCCTTACTTTTGACGGGGGACATGAAAAGTAATTAAATTGATCGAAGAATAACGGACACATCCGTAATGGCTCAGATCGATTTGGCGGCCGATTTCAGACTGAATTACACCTTTAAGCTTTAGATTTCCACCCTTGAGCGTGCACATCGGTGGAAATCTAACCGTCTTTGGCCAGCTTTAGTCATATGGGACTCCAGTATTCGTGTACCTTACCACAGTGTGGTTGGCATCGGACCCTCATCTAGGTATGTCTGTCTGTGTGTACGTGTAAGCTATGTCTACTGAGGTAGGCACCCACATTTCTAAATACCCACCACTAGATGGCAGCAGAGTGTTAAAGCCTGAATGACACAGCACTGTAAGCAGGGAGGAACTGAAGTCACAGATCCCAGTTCCTGGGGGAACAGGATATGATTGCACTTCCTGTATCTCCATGCTGAAGGATGTGTGTTTGTTCATTGCAGGTAAGAGGACACATATTCAGGGCTATAAACAGGGTAAAAGTATTCAATCCACTTTCCTGTTCTCCACTAAGGCTGCTGGTGATGCAGTGGTGTAGCTTAACCCTGCACACATGTTAGTGAACAGTACTGATGTGTCACATGGTATTAATGCATTGTGGAGGTGATTGCTATAAGCAACTAATATCACTGTATCATATTATATTGCACTAATGGCTTACTGTGATGCAGCTTAGATAAGCATAAAGCAGCTGCACATGTTAGTTGGTTCATATATCTTATAGGAAAGTTATACTTGTTATTTAGATTGTATTTGTGAATATATAAATGTGTATTGATATGTAGAACAGGATTATGATTGCACTTCCTGTATCTCCATGCTAAAGTTCGTGTGTTTGTTCATTGCAGAACATGTTTAAATAAAATCCTTTCTGGTTTCACCCAGCCCGCTCCCTTCACACATTGGAATTATTGACCATACTTTCAGCATATGTGCAACATACGCTCGCTCACCTTTGGGTCCAGGACGCAGCAGAACAGGAAGATGAAGAAGCCCTTTGACAAAGAAACAAAAATGTTCAATCCAATGACGTCACTTCATGAAGAGGAGCTACAGCTGAGTAGAGAAAGTTAGTCGTGTTTGGAGAGGAAGTAGGACAGAGGGAAAGGGAGAGACGGAAGGTGGACAGGGTGAGAAAAGGAGGCAGATAAAAGGGTAAGAGAAGGATATTGAAGGACACCGAGGCATTGGAAGAGAGGTAAATGAAGACAAAGCTTAAGGCTGGTTCATGCCCACCCATGATGAGCTAGTAAGTCCCCATTCTATCCCATGGGCCTGGTATAATATGCTGACATGTGTTGCCCAATGAGCGTAAAGATGAAAAGGTGCAACAGGCCTTAGATCAATGGTTCTCAACCTTTTTAGATCTGCAACCTCGGAAGTGACGTTGCAAATTGTCACTCCCTGTATTTGGAACACGGAAGTGGTGTGCTGCACAACCAGGTAAGTATAATGCCCCCTCCCGCCTATTTTCTCTTGCAAATGAGATGTAGTGATTGAATCGGGAAACCCGGAAGTGACGTCACATCCGGTACCTGAAACGCATAGTTCCTGGTTAAAGGAGCCGGATGTGACGTCACTGACATCACTTCCTGTTCT
>CM070035.1:3225509-3236974 GCA_036250615.1 Ptychadena robeensis
GCGGGCCACATGCGGCCCGCAGAGGAGTCTGATCCGGCCCGCCAGCAGTGAGCGCAGTTCTGCCGCCAAGTTACCTGCCTGCATATTCACTCAGTGTCACGGCTTCCTCAGGAATGACGTCAACCGCCTCCGCACACGGCACGCTGTGTGCTGGGAGGGGTGGGCGTGGGGGCGGTGTTGGGAGGGACACTGATGCTCCTGTGTGCCTGGCGCTCGGCGGGCGCGCGCCTCTGGCGCGCCGCCGATGACGTCATTGGAGGGCGCCGGCCCTCCAGCTCTCTGAGGGACCATGATCCGGCCCCCACTTTAAAAAGTTTGAGGACCCCTGGTTTAGGTACACATAGTGTGCAGCACCAGGTGAATGCTGCCCCCCAACAAAATAATAAGTAAAAAACTTTCTAAAGCCAGAGCTGAGCTCGGAGAAGCTGGAAAAAAAATCTTGTGGCCATTCTATATATTACATCAAACTATTTTACATAAAACACACTGTATCAATTTAGAACAGAAAATGGTGACACTATCCAACTACAGAAGAACCAAAAACATTACACAAAAAGGAGTGAGATGATATAAGAGTTCACTTTTCTGCAAACAAGGAACGATCGATGACAGGTCCTCTTGTTACTTCTTCTCTCCCAGTTTCCAACTATTCCTGCAGATGAAGAGAATATTGGGATTAAATCTTAGATTTTGGCTTCCCTGGTTTATCTATCCTGATACCCAGGGGCATCATTGGGCGGTGGGGCCCACCCTGGGTAACAACCCCGCTGCATCATGTTAGGTATCCAATTCATTACTTCCAGCCCATTTCCGTTGATAAATTACCATCCACGCATCCTTGGCTTCCCTTTAGACGTGCGTGCTGTATATGGCTGAAAGTCTGGTTAATCAAGAAGTGCTTCTTACCTCCATGTGATACAGTACTGCCTTGGGTCACCCAGACACTTTTCTCTCCCTTGGTCATGTCTCTGCCTATTCCTGCAGCACCTCCCCTGGATCCCTGGCTACATGTATCTGTGCATCCTTGACATCCTTGAAGTAAATTTTCATGCTCATGGGGGAAGATAAATTTTTTCAGTTTGTCCAGCACTGAGCAAACTAATTATGCTGGTGAGACTTGTGGACTCTGTACCACCCCATCTGGGAAAGCATCTCTGGTCACTGCTGGAGAGCACTCCCAGGGTGGGGGGATTGCTGGTGAGGCTTGTGGACTCTGTACCACCGCATCTGGGAAAGCATCTCTGGTCACTGCTGGAGAGCACTCCCAGGGTGGGGGATTGCTGTTGAGACTTGTGGACTCTGGACCATCCCCCCAGTAAAGTATATCTGGTCACTGCTGGAGAGCATTCCCAGGGTGGGGGGATTGCTGGTGAGACTTGTGGACTCTGTACCACCCCATCTGGGAAAGCATCTCTGGCCACTGCTGGAGAGCACTTCCAGGGTGGGGGGATTGCTGGTGAGACTTGTGGACTCTGTACCACCGCATCTGGGAAAGCATCTCTGGGCACTGCTGGAGAGCACTCCCAGGGTGGGGGGATTGCTGGTGAGACTTGTGCACTCTGTACCACCCCCTCCGGGAGAGCATCTCTGGCCACTGCTGGAGAGCACTCCCAGGGTGGGGGATTGCTGGTGAGACTTGTGGACTCTGTACCAGCCCCCCCACCCCCTCTGGGAAAGCATCTCTGGTCACTGCTGGAGAGCACTGCTGCAGGAGTGGGGGGTGAGCGTGCTAGTGACTTTCAAACTCTGTGAATCTTTCCCCAGGCGGCCGCTCGATTGATAGGCAGGAGCCCAGATGCCACCTCCCCGGCATGATGCCCCCCCACTATAGGGTGACACCAAACCCAATGACGCCACTGCCGCCACCCCATCAACATGGTAATGAAATTTGTGAATAAAACTTTTGTACCTCTCAATGGAGTCATCCATAGGTGTTCAACGTGGTTGCCTAGAAGGAAAAAAAGATGTGATGTACATAGATAAAAGTAGAGTTATGGAAATAACACAAGTGAGATCATGGAAGGACGTGGAGATACGCTGCTGAACCAAGAAAATACGGTGTTTGCTGTAGGTGTAGGCAGTGCTGCAACCCTTAATCCCCATAGAGATTTTTGGAAATGGTCGCACTGTAGTTAGGAGAACACCTGACCATCACCACCTCGGGCATTTTGAACATACCACTCCAAATCCATGTAAAATAATTGTTATGACTTCCTGTACTATTTTGGGAAGACCAAGATTTTGGAAAGGGTCTTCAGGAATTATGGTCAATTCAGGAGAACACATAGTCAGTCAATGATATTGGAGCAGAAGACAATTCACTGAGGAGGGTTGAAGTCAAAGCTTTGTGCAGGACACCTGAGTTCCTCCCCATTGAACAGGTCAGGCCATGTTGTTTTGGAAGTGGCATTGTACATGGCGCATGTTGGACCTTCACCAAAAAGTTGTCAATAATGTCTTGTAGCATTCAGATTTTCTACTGCGCACCCCTTAATTTCTAGTTTTTTTCATGTAGGTAGGTATGTGGGTGTCTACACAGATGTGGCCATATAGTAAGAACATGGGGAAGTGTCTCACAACAGAGTTCTCATTGGATGCTCTTCAACATTGGATGCTCTCTGGACTCTAACCTTGAACGTGACTCCCGTACACTAGTTAATACATACACACACATGTTGTATCTCTTACCACACTGCCGGGAGATATACTCCTCAGGAGATGTTTCCACACGAGATGCATCGCCTGCAATGTAAGTACAATGAGACAGACAGCAGAATCATGTGTTATGGATGTCTTGGCCTACAATCTCTAAAGTCTTCAGAGAATGCAAAAATATCTATCTAGCTTTCTTCAAACAGGATCGACTGACCCCACTCGAAAAAAATGGTGGTTGCCTTTGATTTGTGAACAATCGATCACCGCGAGGTGCGCTCCTGGGGCTCCGATCTTCTCCAGGAACGGCTAGGGGTTAATAGGGATGTGGCAAAGTGCTACCAGGACGTGACCTTGTGTGATCTTTGGTTGCAAGTTACACCTTAAATTTTGGTTGTAACTCAAGTTGGCCAAGGGTCTACTGTATATTAGAGTAGAGCGGTCCATCTCCAGTTGTTGAGGGACACAGAGAGCGCAGGTTTTGCCGCCCTTTACTCCGTTGCTGCGGGAAATGCGTGCAGAGATTTAGGTCTCCAGAACGAGAGTTGGACATATGATATAATGGTTGTAATACACAGAATACAGATACTGACCTTCTTATCGAGGAGACACCCAAACAGCAGCAAGAAGATCCCCTGCAAGAGGAAGGAAATCAGGAGATAACGTCAAAGAAAGCTGTGTCAGGAACAGAGATGTACTGTGTTTCCCCGATGATACGGCGCTGTCTTATATTTTTTGAAAAGCAAGAATATGCCCTAGGTCTTATTTTCAGGGGGATGCCTTATTATGATCACTCTGTCCCATTCATTGTCCCCTTCTGATCACTCTGTGCCAATCATTGTCCCCTTCTGATCACTCTGTGCCAATCATTGTTCCCTTCTGATCACTCTGTGCCATTCATTGTCCCCTTCTCATCACTCTGTGCCATTCCTTGTCCCCTTCTGATCACTTTGTGCCATTCATTGTCCCCTTCTGATCACTCTGTGCCAATCATTGTCCCCTTCTGATCACTCTGTGCCATTCATTGTCCCCTTCTCATCACTCTGTGCCATTCATTGTCCCCTTCTGATCACTCTGTGCCATTCATTGTCCCCTTCTGATCACTCTGTGCCATTCCTTGTCCCCTTCTGATCACACTGTGCCATTCATATTCCCCTTCTGATCACTCTGTGCCAATCATTGTCCCCTTTTCTTGGGTTCTTACGGTACGACCGGGTAACAGACTCCATTACGGCAGGAACCAGCAGCTTGCTTGTCCTCTCTGCACTGCAGCCAGCCCTGACAGAGTCACACAGTTACCCATTGTACCACCTGAATGGGAGATTATAGTAAGAACAACACAGAGCAGAGCATATAAAACCCAATATGTTACGGAATGGCCATCTGGTGATAGATGAGGAGCCAAGACTGATCAATCCCAACTAGGACAATGGAAACCTTGTACCAACCCAATAATAAAAACTTAATACACAAACATAGACTTCTTCCTTTCCTGTTAGGTACCAAATGTGAAAGGATGGAGCTAACCAAATAAATGTTGGATGTGACCTACCTGTAAAGGATTGAGGATGTCAAACAGGTAATGTAACCACGTGGCGGTCTCATTTGTCAGTAGAGGGATTCCGACAGCCCAAGTCAGCCCGTACTGAGGGGTGTAGAAGACAACGGCCTTTGCCAGCTTCTTTACCACCTCTTCATCCTCCTTCTTCCCCTCAGAGATCGATGGTCTCAGAAGTTTACGGATCACAACGATGAGAATGAGGAAGTTTGTAATCATAATTACTATGGTTGGGATGGTGAAGGCCAATGACGCGCCAGAAGAGCTGTCCAACCAGCAAGCATTCTTCCTTTGGTAATTATCCGTAAAGTACTTCACGAATGTAGACACGGCTATGGCCAGAGGGCAGACATAACCCAAAACCACAGAGAGGGCTAGAAATTGTGTCATGGTAAAGTGGTGGAAGACAAACACTAGAACACACACCAGAAAGACGCCCTGGACCAAGGTCCAGCAGAAGAAGGCCATGAGCGAGAGATGGCTGCAAAAGGTGAAGGCCACACATAGCTTCTCTTGAGATACTGGGTCAATAAAACTGGAAGCCAGGAATGAGATGTTGTTAATCATCAAGAAGACGGACATGTGAAGGATAGTCCAGGATCTATGGGATGCCATGCGGTTGTGTGTTTGCTTCAGGAGAATGATCTGAAACGCTACACAGATAACGAGAGATAATATGGACATTGAAAGTCCAACCTTAGTGATGTAGTCCTGGATGACAGAGTCCAAGGTTCCTTCCGGCACGGAATTTGCCATCAGGATGGAGAAGGATGTCAAGTGGCTACAGACGCAAGTGGTGGATCCGTTGCCCACTTTGGTGATACAACCATCGGATGACCATTTCTCCAGAAGGAAATCCCAAAACACACATACAGCCGTCTGGTCACAAGTGCGATCCCCACACACGAAGGTCATGGAAATGACGGCCGAGTGATAACTTCTGTTATTAAGGACCATGACGTGCGTCTGTATAGAACTGGCCAAAGAAAAGGAGGTCTTTGTCTCTCCATCCAGGTCATAGTGGCCATTAAAGATTTTGTTGGGTGCTCTATAGGTCATGGACAAAACATTTACATGGCAGTCAGAAGGAAACGTGGTGTCGTTAGCAGGAAGTGACAACATGCTCCTGGTACCTGTTGGCAAGTATGTATACGTGAATACATATGTGGGTGTGTGCAGAGATATATTTATCTAAAATATATATATGTATACACACACACATAAAAGGTTATTCAGAGGTCAGAAGGAAGCCATAAACCATTATGTCAGTTACAGGTTAGACAAGTGGTTTCGTACTAACAAATCCTAAATTTACATCTTAAAAAGATCCATTGAAATGCAGATGCGGCAAGAGACAACTGGAGATGACAATAGCCATCAAAATTCTTTAGGAGGGGAGGAGACCTTTTTTTACACAGGATACCTGATTCTAACAAATCTTATCTTGAAGTTTTTTTCTTTTGTAAAACTGTATGCGAGGTAGAGTTTTAGAGATATCTAGGAGAGAGGGAATCTAGGACAAGAAGAAGGGACAGATCTTGGAAGGGAGAGATCTTGGAAGACACAGATCTTGGAAGGAAGAGGATCAAGGAAGAACAGGATGAAGGAAGGGAATATATCTTGGAAGGAGAGATTTTCTGGAAATTGGAACTTAACAACTCATGCCATAACCTGTACTTGTCATTATTACATATGGTCTGTACATTTTCCAATAAATCAGGCCACTGTCTCTGAGAACGTAAGTTGCTGCGGAGTTTTGTTTATACGATCAAGATCAAGTTGTGACTATACAACATTTTTAGACCATACAACAGTACCTAACTCCATATGTCTATCTTCTTTTAGATCTTCACAAGACGACACTGAGCAGTGGACATCAAAGTGTTTGAAGGACAAAGTAAAAGGTCGGTAGGTGGTTGACATGAGTGAAAAGAGGCTCTCGAGACATCTCAATAACTGTGGACCAATCATCTTCTCTGACCCGCCGACGGGCTCCAATGGAAGGGCACCACTAAGATGGTCAACGATCATCAGTACTTTCTATGAAGAGAAGAGTTTTACAATTATTGACTGTATCATAATCATTATTCTTTACATATACAGGTGTCACCGGTCATTCTTACATATAACACACACTCAGTGCCATCTCTAGCCTTTCAGGGGCCCCATGCAAGCTCTAGTTTCGTGTACCCTGTCGACGGTGGGGGAGGGGTTGTGTCCGGGGGTGCTATTGGTGGAGCTGCCGATGGTGGTACGTGGTGTGAAGGGGTGCTATTGGCAACTGGTGGGGTTGGGGGGGGGGTCAGGTTGGGGTGCTATTGGTGGAACATTTTGGAGTAACCAGATTCAACAATTTTGAGGGGTGTCCCAATACGTCTGGTCATGTGGGACATACCCACACAAGACATGTGGCGGACCTACACAAAGGTGCCATGTGGGACATACTTACACAAGACATGTGCTGGACATGCGTTGTAATACTAACCTCCACTATGTCCATGTTGAACCGGAGACCAGATGACTCGGCATTTCTGGTAATGTTTCCTAAGATGGATAAAACTGGCGAAACGTCACTCGGCTGAAATACTATGGTTGAGCTGGTGGTGTAACTCCAGAGAGACTGGATGATGCCAAGACCCCCGGATTCCTGTATATTCTAGAAGTAAGAGATATATAATATTCAGTTTATATTTTTGCCAGGACAAAGGGTACACTTCTGGAAGCAACAACGGGAGTACTGCCAAGGGGTTTGAAATACATTGAGTTATCTGGCTGCTCTTTTGGACTTGATAAAAGATTAGTGGTGGTCACACTGCTCCTCCATCCCAACTGATCTTTAGGGTATGTTTCCATGGTGTTGAGAGCTCCATCGACACCCGCTGCGTTGAGCATGTAGCCCATCCATACACACGCCTACTACACTAGCTATCTCCACGGCATTGACTGCTTTAACCCTCTGAACGGCGGACCTGCTCAACGCCGTGGAATCAGCTGGTACGTTAGGCGTGTATATGGGCTACGTCGACATCCTCGTCAAGGAATGTGCTTAACGGAGGGGGAGTTGATGGAGCCCTCAACGTCATGAAAACCCACCCTTTCTCTCCGGTATCTGCAGGTTACTCCTTTCCAGACACCGCACACAACAGAGCTTACCGCTGAAGGTTGTTCCATCCAGTACTTAATCAGATCGTTGATAGTTGCATTACTTCCTGGGGGTGAAGACAAAAAATAAAATGAATAATGTCCATCTTTCAATTTATTTTCAATTTAAGTGTAATGAACATCCCCAATCTATAATGATAAATCAGGAAAGTATGCTTGTTTACCCGTTTAACCATTTTTTCAGACATGGTGAGAGGACCTGTGCTATCCCGGGTACCACCTGCTGGTGGCACTGTGATTGCACTTACCCTGGGTAGTTTCCTGGTCACCAGCAGGTGGCTTCTTGCATGTGTGGATTGGGTTGAGGACACCTGTCTCATTAGCCTGAGGTCTATATATGTGTGCCTCACCCTCCCACACTTGCTTGGGCATTGATGTTATCTGGTTACTACCTGTAATCTGAACTCTGGTCCCATGATTCTCAAACTGGTTTATCTGGACTCTGTATTACCTGTCGGGGACATTGGATCTTCTGCCTTAACTATTCTGTGTTACCTGTTGGGGGTCATTGGATATTACCCTGGGAAGTTTCCTTGGTCACCAGCAGGTGGCTTTTTGCATGTGTGGGTTGGGTTGAGGATACCTGTCTCATTAGCCTGAGGTCTATATATGTGTGCCTCACCCTCCCACACTCGCCGGGACTCTGTGTTACGTGTTGGGGACAATATTTTTTTCTGCCTTATGAACTACCTGTGTTACCTGTTGGGGTCATTGGATCTTTTGCCGTCTGAACAACCCTATGTTACCTGTTGGGGACATTAGATCCTCTGCCACGGACACTGGACTGGTTGGCAAGCGCGCCAACTGTGGGAACTGTGGGGACCTGTGCTATCCCGGGTACCACCTGCTAGTGGAACTGGGATTGCACTTACCCTGGGTAGTTTCCCTGGTCACCAGCAGGTGGCTTTTTGCATGTGTGGGTTGGGTTGAGGGTACCTGTCTCATTAGCCTGAGGTCTATATATGTGTGCCTCACCCTTCCACACTTGCTTGGGCATTGATGTTATCTGGTTACTACCTGTAATCTGAACTCTGGTCCCATGATTCTCAAACTGGTTTATCTGGACTCTGTATTACCTGTCGGGGACATTGGATCATCTGCCTTCTGAACTACTCTGTATTACCTGTTGAGGACACAAGATCCTCTGCCACGGACCCTGGACTGCTTGGCAAGCATGCCAACTGTGGGAACTGTGAGGACCTGTGCTATCCCGGGTACCACCTGCTGGTGGCACTGTGATTGCGCTTACTTCGGGTAGTTTCCCTGGACACCAGCAGGTGGCTTCTTGCATGTGTGGGTTGGGTTGAGGACATCTGTCTCATTAGCCTGAGGTCTATATATGTGTGCCTCACCCTCCCACACTTGCTTGGGCATTAATGTTATCTGGTTACCTGTAATCTAAACTCTGGTCCCATGATTCTCAATCTGGTTTATCTGGACTCTGTGTTACCTGTTGGGGACATTGGATCTTTTGCATTCTGAACTTCTCTGTGTTGCCTTTTGTGGACATTGGATCCTCTGCCTTCTGAACTACCCTATGTTACCTGTTGGGGACATTAGATCCTCTGCACGGACCCTGGACTGGTTGGCAAGCGCACCAACTGTGGGAACTGAGGGGACCTGTGCTATCCCGGGTACCACCTACTGGTGGCACTGTGATTGCACTTACTCTGGGTAGTTTCCTGGTCACCAGCAGGTGGCTTCTTGCATGTGTGGGTTGGGTTGAGGACACCTGTCTCGTTAGCATGAGGCCTATATATGTTTGCCTCACCCACCCACACTTGCCTTGGCATTGATGATATCTGGTTACCTGTACTCTGTTACCTGTTGTGGACATTGGATCTTCTGCCTCCTGAACTCTGGACTCTTTATGTTATGCTGTTCCAGTAAGTCACTATTAAAACTTGCTTTCACTTTATCCCTGTCTGGTTTCAGTGTCTGCTGTCTGTCCTGGTCACCCCCCTGTCCTGATCCCTGACACATGGGTTGAGCTTGATGTTGATGTAACTATGCAATGTCCCTCCCCTCCAACCAGGGTATTCGTATTTTGCTGAGCAACTTGGGCAACCACATGGAGGTGGAGATAGCAGAACATTGTATACTTACCTTCCATAATGTTCCTTTTATGACACTAACTCGTGGCACTGTGGTTGTTTGCTTCGCCCTCTTAACCCCATAGGACCAGATATGTATATATTTGGGACCCCTGCAAAACTGCCCATTCTTTGCAGCTGCTACTGGAAAAGTGAGGAAATTATGCTGCCATGGGTAAGAGTTGGGTACAGACAAATGACACAATGTTCTGCTTTCTCCACCTTCATGTGGTTGCCCAGCAAAATACAAATACCTGATACTAATATATTTGGGGTAGGCACATTGCAAGCTCCTGAAAGTTTTTCAGGAGCTTGCAGGCGCCTTATGTCAAAATGCTGAAAAAACCTTTTTTAAGCTTAGAGCCAAGTGACATCTTGTGGCCATTCTGTATATTACATCAAATTACTTAAAGTATTTTCTGGTGTATAAGACGACCCCCAACTTTTCCAGTTAGACTCACCTCTCTGCTAGAGACACAGAGCGCTGAGTCTTGGAGAAAGGGAGAGCTGACCAATGCAAGAAGGCTTCCGTACAGCACACCCTCGCCGTATGCGGGGACTGAATGAAAGCAAGGGCGGTGCTGTATGGAACTCTGCCACTCAGAGGCAGAGCCTGCTTGGATTGGTCAGCTCTCCCTGTCTCCAAGACTCAGCTCTCCGCGTCTCTAGCAGAGAGGTGAGTATTGGAGACACGGAGAGCTGAGTCTTGGAGACTTGGTTGTTGGATACAAAGCCTGCTTGGATTGGTCAGCTCTCCCTTTCTCCAAGCAGGCTCTGCCTCTGAGTGGCAGAGTTGGGTACAGCACCGCCCTTGCTTTCATACAGTCCCCGCAACCCCGCCGGCGACTGCAGATTCTTCAGTCCGGCTTGCAAGGTCAGTACCCGGTGTTCAAGACGACCCCAAACTTATCTGAAGATTTTAATGGGTTAAAAGTTTGTCTTATACACCAGAATATACGGTAATTACATAATTACTTAAAAATAAGACCTAGCTGGAAATTAGCCCTAGTGAATTTTTGCACCTGAAGTTAATATAAGACAGCGTCTTATTTTCAGGGTAACATGGTAGGTTAACCATGACATGGAAGTATGAGAACCTTCACATATAGAGAAGTAGGTTTGCTTACCAATACTGCTACCTGGTGTCCGAAAATTAGAAAACCTGGTGGTGGCTGATGTTACTGAGTTCAGAGGGGAGGTCGCTCCTGGTTGGGATGAAGATCCACCATTTGACACAACTGATAGAGTTGTATTTACAGCTGATGTGACGGATGAGAAACTCATAGTAGATGGAGATGATCTGGCTACTGAAGAACCTGGGGCACCATTCATGGATGGGACAGATGTCGTCAACCTTGGCAATGGCAGCAAGGGACTTGTTGTGGATTGTGTAAACACTTGTAATGTCGTAGGTGACATCGTTGCACCGAATTGGAAAGCTTTAGCTGATGTTGATGACTGTGTAGGCCATAAGGGACTTCTCGAAGTTGTTGATGTAGACATGACCCTGGCTGTTGTAATGGATGATGAGGTGGAAATTGCTGTCGAAAATACGATAATGTACATATTATCCATAAAATGTTTCTAATATTACACACACATACTATAAATATAGACTTTATATACATCTAATGAGTTCTTGGAGGGTGGAAGGGAGTATAAGCATTGGAAGGTGGTCCCCGGGTTATGCTCCTCATGGTGGGGTGGCTAATAGTATCAGAAACACATGGTACACATACTTGGTACTCAAGAAAAGGTAAAGGTTTGGTAAAGGAAGTCGAGGTTGGGTCACTTTTTGCATCCTATATGAAATGGTGTCTTCCTACATTATTATAGGATGCAGTAGGGATGTTGTTCTCAGAGCCAAGGTTCAAGGCAAGTTCTCTCTGCTTCTTCTGCTGGATCTCTCCTCTGCCTTTAACACTGAAGATCTGTTGGCCTCCCACAAGGCTCAGTCCTTGGTCCGGTCCTATTCTCCCTTTACACCTCCTCCCTTGGCA
>CM070035.1:3264446-3275634 GCA_036250615.1 Ptychadena robeensis
CCCCCCCCCTCCCATGTCTTCTTCCTTCATATCACTGATTTCTTTGGGGAACCCATTAGGGGTCTCTGTTAGCATTTAATATTGCTATAATATTATTAATATATTTAATATCAAGTTAATGTTTTATTTTGCAGTGGCTCTGATGAGCAGATGTTTAGTTTGTTGTATATGATGGATTTGTTGTACAAAGCCTCCCTGCATGGAAATTGTATGTGTTTGCTGCTTTCTTGAATAAAATCCAAAGTAACCCTGCATTGACTGTTCCTCTGTGTCTGTCCCCTTCATGTTTCACCTCCGCCAATACCATTAGAGAACCTTACAATGCTCGCCAGTCAAAGGAACTGGGTCATTGTACTTCTGCTTGCCTTAGCTCCACATCCTTACCTCCATGTCTCCTTCCACTTCATTCTGACATCAGGTGAGGCTAATGCTCAGATGGAGGACTTACCTTACTCCATGTGTGAACGTGGGGACTGGTTGCTTTAAAACTAGTATGTGGACTTACTGAGACTTCCCCAGAAGCCAAATTCCATTCTTGAAATGGAACCCCATCACTCTGTATATATTGTTCTCTGTGTACACTGCTGTATAGTGCTGTATTATAGTTGGTGTATGTCACTTTAAGGGTTGTGCACCTGATGTTTACTCAAGGATAGGTATGTGTCTAGATGGCTGTTCCTTTTACCGCTCTTCACTCCTCACAAATGTATCAATCTTAATCTGCCCCACTAATGGCCTTAAGCCAATCCCTCTGGGAGTCTATAAATGTAAGCTACTGTGAAGATTCTGGGCTCTTCTGATGCTGACCTGATACACTGCAGATTCTCCAGATGTGTCCCCAGATGCAGGATTCCTGGGTGAAATATCCACGGCTCCAGTGTGACTCCCTGGCAAGGGTTGCCTATCTTCTTCCCTGGTGTGAGAGCCTTCAGCCGTCCAAAGTACCCAACCACCAGTAGGAGCGAACTGTAGAATCCCAAGATTGATGCCCTATCCCTGCCATTCCGGTGATAGTGAGGTGCCTGTAAATATCCATTCCTGTAGTAAAGCTTGTAAATATCCTCTATTTCTTGCCTGGACCTTCCGTTCTTGGTGTGTGAGCTTTGTGGCAGCGTGCTGAGCAGAAGACATCTGGTTGTGTAAGTTGTGCACTACAATGCACCTCCACGACACTACAACCCTACGATGTGATGCGTAGCTCAGCCATCCTTGCCTATCAACTTGCAATGGCTTTATACATTCTATGATGGATCGTGTCCCGAGCTTAACTGCAATCTCATTCATCCCGCTATGATCAACATGTATCTCTCTTCACATTACATGGTTCACCAGATATACTCTATATAGCCCAGGTGCCCAACCTGCAGCCTGGGGGCCGCATGTGGCCCTTTGGGCATCCTTCAGCGGCCCTGCACTTGTGGCCTTGAAATCTGTTAATCCATAGGGCATAGAAACTGTTCCCTCCCCTGGCATCTTCTTAGAGCGGGAAGAGGAGGAGAGGGACTCGCTCAGGGTCAGTGACCAAGACGGCGTCTGAGCAAGTCCCTTACCTCTCCTCCTCTTTCTGCTCTAATGAAATAATAACATCCTGCATATACAAAGTAGACCAACGCCCTAAGACTTTGTCCCCATACAGCTGCATTGGGAAGGGTCATCTTGAGTTGGACGGCCACTTGGTAATGGTTCTGTCATCCTGATTGATCACAGCTAATGAGGCTTATATATATATAAGTCAAATGGAAATATACTGAAGGAAGACCAGATGTACCTCATTGCCCTCATCCATGTTCCCTCAGACATCCATTTCCTCTACAGACTCTTCATATCTTCCTTCCATAGAGCTCATGGTAGAAGGACAAGAGATACTTAAAGCCTTCACCCCCCCCCCCCGCCTGCATAAACTAGATGTTGTATTGAAGTAGAAAGGGGTCCATGGCCTCTACTGCCCCATGACTGTGGGAGTGTGGACTCGTCCATTCCCCCTGCTATATCCTTAATGTATTATCTTAACACTAAGAAAAAACGACACAAGACCAGAATTTTCAGAAAAATTTTGGATATTATATTAAATATTTGGCCACAGCATAAATAACAATATAACAAACAACTCTTGTCCCTGACAGTGCCCCCACATGAACCCACTAACAATGAAACCATACCCACCTGTACCAGCCACCAGCCTCACCTTTACCAGCACAGTGGGTATTCTATAACATGTTGCCTCCTCCTACCACCTTTACCGACTCCTCCTTGGGTCATTGACCCTCACGAGAGCGCAACGTTACTTTGGGAGAGACTGCCCCCTTCCACCAGCACGTCACCCAATTTACATAACATGCAAAAACATCCTAGGCACTGCCAGGGACCCGCCCCACGCTGTGACAAGTAAACAATGGCAAACAACAACCCCAAACAAAGCATAATACCAAGAAGTACAAAATACATGGAGGGAGAGTGGGGATGTCTGTGCTGGAAAAGAGGTCGATCCCACTTCCGGTCTGGCCTTTAAAGATCTTGACTCCGCACTCTGGTCTTTGCATCACTTCATCTGACGCTTCTCTTGCCCGTCATCGCCAGCCACTCCTCCCAGTCAGGCACTGTGACGAATAATCGATGTATTCGCCATATATATCGTAACCTAAGCCACATTACATTTTCCCAGACCCTTCATAGTTAAATTCAACCATTCTGTAGAAATCATGGAATGTCTACCATGCCTGGTTGCGCCCACCTGTGTAAACATCTAGGGGGTCGTAAATTCTCAGAGGTCCCGTACTTCAGAGAACGGCGCTATCCCCCTTATACCCCCCAATAAACCATGTTTTCTCTGGTGTTCGGAAGAAAAGGGGGGGGGGCGAGTGAGGTCAAACAGGGAACACAGAGAAAGCTGACCCTTGATTCACCTTCGGATTAATGGTTGGCGAGTTACCTATAACCATATTTAACTACATGGGAGATACTGGTAACTCGCAGAGGTGACCCTCCATAGAACAATGCATATTGTGAAACAAAGGTGGGATGTGTGTGGCGTTCCTGGGCTGAGATCTCTAGATTGGCATCGTGGCATAACATATTCTATTCATGTTTGGACTCTATAAATTAGTAAAACCTGGAGAGTGAACATGTGCCCCATATCATGGTCACATGTTCCTCGGGCAAGTTATACATATTCATATGTACCTGGCTGTCTGTCCTGTCTAATGAGGGGGCTGTCTGACTGACCCAAGTGAGAGGTTTGGTCAAGCTCCGGTGTCACCTCCTCCCAGGGAGGAGAGGAAGAAGGGGTTAAAGCACCCCCATCTACTCAGTGATTGTCTTATGTCTTGAAGTCTTTGGTCTGAAGTCTTTTTTTTATGTATCCTGAAATCTAAAGTCTGAAACTCTTTTGTCCTGTCTGGATTGTCCTGAAACCCGTCATTGCCATCTCCAGAATTGGACCGCTGGATTACAATACTTGGACTCAATTCTAAGGACCCTTCTCGGTAAATTCTTGCTCCTCAGACAAGTTCTCTTTTTCTGTTTTTTACCCCATTTCTTTTTACTATTGAAAATCTCCTGTTCCTTTGTTAGTGTTTGTTCCTTCTTTTTTGGCCTGTTCACAGTGATGCGGAAGCATCGAGCTCCCAAGTGGCTGGGACCGGGACTGCGACTGGAATCAGTGTCAGGATTTACCGATTTGCCGCTGGGGGGTTTGTGACAGGCAACCCTTTCGCCGAGTGCCTGTGCGGCGGTGCTATTCCATTCTAAACGCCGTACAGAGTTTATTGAGGAACAACGTCGAAGGCCATTGACGGAGCTGGAGGGAACGCTATTGAGTCAACGGTAATTTGGTTTCCCTTGGTGGTAGTCTCCACTGGGATTCAGGAGGCTCCACACCCTCTCCTCACGGGGAAGACGGGATCACGTCTTGGTCCTCCTTCACCACTCCTTTCTTTGACGCCATATTGCTTTACTTTCATGATTTTGTCCTGAAGAATCTAATATAAGTCATGAACGCATGATATAACTGCATAAGAGAGTGTCTAATCTGAGCGCTGACCCACAGTTGAGAACCACTGTCCTAAAGCCACAGGCACTAGGGACAGATGTCCGAAATGTCCTTGCGGCTTGTATGACTCGTTGACAAGGCGTGAAATCAGACAGTGGGAGGGCAATATGTGAAAAATGCCGCTCTTGCTGGTCAAAAAGGTTTTTTTATTTCAAACGTGGAGTGACCTATGAGGTGGTAGGTCCGCTTAATAAACAAGTATATGTAGTGGTTTTAGATATATGGTTTCTGCCTGTCATAGGGCTTGTTCACCGGTGCGATGTTGCTGCGGTTGTATCCGCACGGCGGCCGCACCCTCCGACCGCATCCATAGGGCAAACCATCACCAGGCTCCATTGAGTGTGGATGCGGTGCGGTTCCGAACGCTAGCACAGTATCCTTTCACATGGGGGCTGCCCAAAGTCTTCATTTGAACGCACGCGTAAGTACGCCGCGCATCCGCATGAAAACAAGCTTTGGGGTGTCCGGCGGGAGTGGCTGTAGCCGCGCGGATACATCCGCAGCAAATCGCACCGGTGGAAACAAAGACCTCACTCCCTCTAACTCCAGTAAAGGACTGTAGCAGTTTTTGGTGCAAATATTTCTGATACTGGAACATCTACATTGCTCACCACCAGGAGATTATAAAAAAGGGATACCTGTCATGGACCTACCTCAATGTAAACACTATGAGCTATAAATCAATACCCCCGAACCCCCATACTGGAAAATCCTCCGCGATACATAAATCGCTCTGGTCATTACGGAAGCCATGTACTTCCAAACAAAGATTGAAATACATTATGCTAATGACTTTGTGTTGGGTTGAAGTTCATTAAAATTTGCATCAACCTTTGCCGGAGCTATGTACGCCTCTGAGCGCGGCACGGACTGACAGACGGCACTCATCAGGGGCGATGGGCTGGAGAGAGGCCACGCTACTTACCCTGACTCTCCTCCAGGTCCTCCTCCTACATCCTGGCCGAGGACTAGACTATTCCTTCGCAGAGATGACTTTGTGAGTAGAAAACTTTATTATATCAGTAGGATCTGAAAATTGTGTTAAGGTGGCCATACACGGGTCGATTTCCCACCGATTCCTGGCCGAATCGGTCACGCGCCTGCACGCCGTCGATCGACGAGGAATGAGTGCAGCCCACCTTAACCGATCGACCCGCCCGATCGACATGGCCCCCAACGGATCGGTCTTTTCTGATCGATTCAGCACACATCAGGGAGTTGACATTCTAAGCGATCGGTTGGGAACAGAATCGTCCAGAATCGGTGGCTAAGTGGTAGGCCACAGATAAACTTGGGCTATCGATCGACGCCTGTGGCTTCACCGGAATTGATCGGATGGGTAATCGATCGCCACGAGTCGACACATGTATGAGCTTTTTACTGTGTATCCTTAGCCCGTGGTTCCCAAAACAGGGGGGGGGTATTCTTAACCTGTGTTTGAATGGGGAGGGGAGATGCAAGGAAAGTTTTGGAACTACTGCCTTTAAGGCCCCCACACATGTAGCACCCCATCGCTCAGAGTATCAACAGGCGACCCCTTTGCTCATCACTATGTATTCTATAAGAGGGGACCCGGCACTACATAACAGTGATATATTATTATTATTATCTTGTACTTATATAGCGCTGACATACTACACAGCGCTGTACAGAGCATATATAGTCTATCATTAACTGTCTCTCAAGGTGGCTCACAATCTAATGTCCCTACCAGTAGTCATGTATATGTAACTAAAATAGGAGAATCTTTATTTGGGGAAGCCAATTAACCTGCAGCATGTCTTGTAATGTGGGGGAGGAGAACCAGAGTACCCGGAGGAAACCCACGCAGACATGAGGAGAGTATGCAAACTCCTGCAGATAGCACCAGGCCAGGATTTGAAACTAAAGCCCTAGGGTTGGCATGGTCAGAAATCTAACCACCTGACACTCCGTGCCACCCCCCGTACAATCTTCCCAACAACTTATACAAGTCAAACCTCTACCAAAACCATCTAATGAGGACCTGTCTAACCTTTCAATGACATGTATTCTATCAGGGAGGACCTGGCACTACATAGCACTGATATATACCTTCTAATCACTATGTATTCTATCAGGGAAGACCCGGCACTACTAGCAGTGATATATACCTTCCAATCACTATGTATTCTATCAGGGAGGACCCGGCACCTACAGAGCAGTAATATTTACCTTCCAATTACTATGTATCCTATCCGGAAAGACGCGGAATACATAGCAGGGATATATACCTTCATCACATGTATTCTATCAGGGAGAACCGGCATACATAGCAGTGATATCTTACCTTCCAATCACTATGATTCTATCAGGGGGGACCCAGCACTACATAGGCATATATATCCTTCAATCACTATGTATTCATAGGGAGGACCCAGTACTTCAATAGCAGTTATATATACCTTCCAATCACTATGATTCTATCGGGAGAACCCGGCACTACTCGCAGGATATATACCTTCCAACACTATGTATTCTTATCGGGAGACCCCTACATAGCGGAATAACCTTCCATCACATGTATTCTATCAGGGAGGACCCAACACACATAGCAGTGATATATACCTTCCAACCTATGTATTCTACATGGAGGACCCCAATACATAGCAGTGATATAAACTTCATCACATATTCTATCGGAGGGACCCCACTCCATAGCAGTCCATATAATATACCTCCAATTCAATATGTATTCTCTCGGGGGACCCCACTACATAGCAGTGATATATACCTTCCATCATAAATTTTATCAGGGAGGACCACTACATAGCAGTGATATATACCTTCCAATCACTATGTATTCTATCAGATCTAATGGAAATTGTATGGAGTGATCTAAATGTGTATTGGGGCTTTAAGGATGGGGCACATGGGCTCCTCCATGGCTTGTGGTAATCATGGCTCTATCCATAAGGCTTGCATGACTTTCCTAAAGGCCCCCATACACTGGTCCGTTTCCCATCGGATTCCGGGACGATCGATTCGGGGCGCGTGCACGCGAAACGATCGTCCCGGAATCGCGTGAAGCCCACCTTGTCCGTCCGATCACGTCCGATCGATCGGGGGCCCAGAATCGGATCCGACAGAGAACCAACATGTTGGTCTTTCTGATCCGATTCTGCACACATCAGGGGGAGTTGCCATTTGTGGATTAAGCGATCGGACACGGAATCGTCCAGGAATCCATGGGACAAGGTGGTATGTAGCGATCGGACACACTTAATTGGCCGATCGATCGGACCTCCGATTCCCGCTGAGATCGCCGGAATCGATCGAATAGGTGATCGATTGCCCATTGAATCCGACTGTGTATGGCTAGCTTAAGTGCGCTTTCTACTTTTATCAGATTTCCTTTGCAAATCAGCGCAGCCCATTACGGGAGATCTCTGAATAATTTGAATAATGAATTTGTCAATAGAGCTTTGCTATAACCCATCATTTCATATGTAAATAGTCTGTGAATAGTCCATGCAAATGATGATCAGTGTTTAATTCAATGATAATTATAGATACAGATCATTAATGTTATGTGTAAGTCACTGTATAAAAGGATCACAAAACCATACCATGGATTTATCACATTTTACCTCATTACAAAAAAATAAAAAAATAACTGATACTTAGGTTAACATTTTTTTCAATAAAGGTTTTTTTCAATAAACTTTAATAAACTTACATTTTAAAAAACAAAACATTTTTTAAATATAGGCAAAATACATAAATGATCCTTCTTATGGCCCCATCAACTGGGCTCCATGTTGACACAATTATAGGAGTCTACAGCTAGCCATACACGTGTCGGATTCCATGGCCAATTGATCACTCCCCCGATCAATTCCGGCGATTCTGCCGGGAATCGCAGGTGTGATCAATCAGCCAATTAAGAGTATCCATCGCTGCATACCACCTTAATCCAACGGATTCCGGGACGATTCCGTGTCCGATTGTCCACCTCACAAATGGCAACTCCCCCTGATGTGTGCAGAATCGGATCAGAAAGACCAACATGTTGGTTCTCTGTCGGATCCGATTCTGGGCGCCTGAACGATCGGACCTGATCGATTGGACAAGGTGGGCTGCATGCGATTCCGGCACGATCGTTTCGCGTGCACGCGCCCGGAATCGATCGTGCCGGAATCCGGTGGGAATCCGACACGTGTATGGGGGCCTTACCTGTAAATCTATTCTACAATCCCCAACCCTGATGATGTCATGTGTTTTCCTGCAGATGGACTACCAATCGTTGTATGATGACGCAGAGCAGAACGCATCCCGGAGCAAGAGATCCACAGGTAAGGACCCCAGCTACCAATATGTAAAAAATAGTGGGGAAGGAATATGACTAACTAAAACAATGATCTACTTTGATTTTCCTCCACTGCCCCCCCCCCCTTCCATGATCCAGCATGTTCATTTTCAGAAAACAAGAAAAAAATTATTTGAAATGTTCAAAGCAATTGGAAAAACAATCCACCTGCAATACCAACTTCAGCCACAAGATGCCCCCAGTGAACAATTGCTGTCAACGTACAGATGACATTACCGGATTTTAGAGGAATAAGTGTTAAATTAACAGTCTATACTACGCGCACAGAAGTAAATTAAACTTTTCCAGGGTGCATATAGAATTTGTGAAGATTAACTAAATGATGGTAAAGTGGGGGATCATTTTACCAAACTTTTGGTGAATGTTAAATTGGTTTTACAGGAATTTATCTCATCTTTATAACCATAAAAAACACAACTGTGATGATGAAAACCATTGTTTTAGTGGTTGATATCTAGAATAAGCCATCTCTTTGTCTTTCCCATCAGCAACAAGCGGCGTGTGCTACTTCCCGTTCCTGTTCAATCAGCGCACCTACAACGCGTGTACGGCGGACGGAGGGACGCACTTTTACTGGTGCAGTCAGACTTATAACTTTGAGCAAGACTTAAAATGGAGCTTATGTTCCATCACAGGTGATGACAGTCCTCATATGATGCCTATTCCAACCCTATTGGACAACTAACTTCAGGGTTTGCTCGGCATGGGTTTCCTCATTTTTAAATTGTCTTGTTAAAAAAAAACTGCTCTAAATTGTTCACTTTTAGTAATTTTTTTGAAAAGAACAATTTTTTAGGAACCCTGGGTTCAAAGAAAGAACCCCCCCAGGTAACCTACAAACACTATGTTTATGTAGAGATGACCAAATTATTTTTCAGATATTTGACGATTTGGAGTTATTTGCAAAGCCCCTGAACATGGTATCATCCCTAAACTTGCTGGAGATGTAGAGAAGGGTTGGGGGAACATTTGAAAGAAAAAAGGATGTCTCTAACACAACTAGTTTTTGCACAAATTAAGTTCAAAGTCAAGTCAAAATGTCAAAAATTCGGAAATTCGACTTTAATTTTGAACTTAATTTATTCAAAAACTGTTTGTGTTAGAGATTTTTTTCTGTCAAATGTTTCCCCAACCCTTCTCTACATCTCCAGCAAGTGTGGTGATGATACCATGTTCAGGGGCTTTGCAATCAACTCTGAAAGTTAGCAAGTCGAATATTTCGAGCATCTCTAATGTTGAGTCGTACTGGGGACTTTTCAGGCACTTTGTAATGGATGCTAATTACTTGACACGGGGTGCCAAGTTCAGACGTGGGGTGCCAAGCCCAGATGTATGGATCAGCCACCAGGTTTCCACAGCCCTTTCCAATTTAAAGCAGTCTCATAAGTATAATAGTTTCATATATAAGAGGAGGATGGATCTAGTCCTGACTCCAACACGTTTCACCCTGTCATAGGGCTTCCTCAGGGAGCAGATTATTCTCTGTATACTGCTTGTGATAAGTACACGGGTGGATGGGCAACACAGTGGGTCAAGGGAAGAGGAAAGACCCAGGCCTGGGGGTTCGGCGTCAGAATGAAGACCTCCATCACCTAGGACCCCAACCTGGGTTTGGTGATCTTGGGGAGGCCAAGCTGCCCGGCCATGTCACTGTTTAAGGGAGTAGTGTTGCCTGAAGGCAGACACATCCTGGCAGAGGGAGGATACTGGCCTATCCGCTGCAGGTGGATGGTCTGAAATATCTTTTGGCTGTTACCAGACTGTTTCAAGGCTGTCATTGGTCCTGTAACAGCACTAACCTACTACTCATCAAGGGAATATTCCAGTACTACTAGTATTACATTTCGGGAACCCAGGCTGCTGCGTCCCACAACCACTAACCCCTGATACAACGGGACGGCTAGGCAGCTCAGCCGCTGTAAGTGTCCTATAGGCTCACCTGAGTAGGCGGACACCAGGCTGGAGGAGTGGAGTCCAGTGGCAAGGGCCGCAGGAGGTGTAGTCGTGATATAGCAAGCAGTCCAGGTCGGCAGCGGTAGACGTTCGGATAAAAGGAGAAGGCAAAAGAATGGTCGGTAGGCGGTTCAGGGTTAGCAGCAGGAGTTCAGTAGAAACAGCAGAGAGGATTCAGGAGATGCAGCTAGATCAGAGTCCAAAGGTACAATAATCAGCAAAGACCTGGTGCAGGAGGCTGGATATAAATAGAGGAAGTAGCAGGTGCAGGTGATCAGGGCAATTAGCTAGGCAAGGCTGGAGCAAGGCAGATGAAAGAGCTACAAGGAAAGTCCAAGAGGGCAGACAGCCTAGTGGGCAAGGCAACTGTCCAAAATGCTGTTGGTCACAGGTTTGAGACCTAACAGCCGCCCCAGGATCATCAAACCCGACCCCTCTCTGATGCAAACTCTGGCTCTGGGTCTTTTCTCTTCCCTGGATCCATTGTGTTGACCATCCACCAATGCAGTTATCACAAACTGTATAGAGAGGACTAGTGATGCCCGAACATCAGCTGCAGCTGTTCGCGAACAGGCAAATCGAACTTCTGCAAATACCCGCTGCGAACATGCGAACGGCGAACCTCCATTGACTTTAATTGGAGGGCGAACTTCTCAAACCTTCAGGTCATATTTGTAGCCAAAATAACAATAACAAAAGTCAAAAGGGTGCGACCACCTGGACAGTGTCATGCCAGAGAGGGATCAATGGCTAAATTTCCCCCCCAATTATGATATATGGATTTTTTAAAATGCTGTTTCTTCAGGTCTAATGACCGGAAATCACATCTAGATACAGAT
>CM070035.1:3293369-3310876 GCA_036250615.1 Ptychadena robeensis
CCGGGGGCCGCATGCGGCCCTTTGGGTGTTCTTTGGCGGCCCCCCTCAGTCTTCCACTTGCAGCCCCCGAAACCTAACTATTAATGCATAGGGCATAGAATCTCACCTGTCTGCCGAATCAAAGGTTATGTTCCCCATCGATATAATCAATGGCTTTGAAGCGCATAACCTTTGTTGATATACATGACACAAAATGTGTGTTACCATACTACAGTGTTCCCTTATGCCTGAAGTATCATTTAAAACATTTTGTTATTTAAAAAATGAAACATAAGGACTTCTAGCTCTGCCTGCTGTCATTTGTTTAATTAAAAGTCAGTATAGATTAAAAATGTTATGTGCGGCCCTTTAGTGATGCTGAGGGCCGCACTTGTGGCCCTACATATCAACTCAGTTGGCCACCACTGTACTAGAGGCTCAGAGTTGGTGCCTTCTAGAATCTGGGAGGAGGAAAAGTTATAAAAGTGTAGAGTCAAGGGGAAGCTCCCCTGCTGGGGCCCTGGGGGGTGCAGTAAGGAGACAGTCTAGTTGGAGGGGCCCAGAAGTGTGTGAAGTCTGGACACTTGGCTAGGAAGGAGATCCTGTTATCTGGTCTGCAGAAGATAAAGGATTATTGAGCAAAGCAGTCAAGGGCGGCCTACTGAAGCTAAAGGGGAACTCTGGTTCACGTTCTAGGAGAAGACTGATCAGTGAGAGTGAGGTCTACTTCAAAGTCCCCAAGAGAGGTTAGCCAAGATAGAAATTTGCTCGTGTGAAGAAGAAGCTGCCTAGTGAGGTGCTGGGGCAGTATTGACTGTGATTACTCGTGTCTGGAGAAGAAGCTGCCTAGTGAGATGCTGCGGTGGCCAAGACAAGTGATCGCTGTGAGTTTGGAAGAAGCTGCCGAGTGTGGAGCTAGGACCTCAGGTGCTCGAACAGCCTTGTCCCTTGACCCTCTCTCCCATGACAACATGTGCCAATAAACTTTCTTCAAGTTCAACTACAGTACTTCTCTTTGGTCATTTCTGCTACCCGGTTTCCCATTCAACACAACGGCACCCACTGGTGTCATCGCTACAATATCATTAATATTATGATCTATTTCTTTATTACAGTTGGCTATTCCCTCTCCTGGACTATTTTGGGGTACAGTAAATGCCCATTTTATACAACAAACATCTTATACATGTATATATAACGGGAGCTATCCTTTACAGCACACGTTCTACTCACCGTTACCAGGCCCATATCAAAATTTCGCCCGGATATTAAAGCATTGTTTGTAAAGTTGCCGAGAATACTCAGAACTAGCTGTGCAGAAGCTTCAGTGCATCCGTCCGGGGGGATACTGGCAACAATGTTGGAGAGGGAGTCTATGACTTCAGGTCCTGCAGAACTCTGAAGAAACACATTGTTAGACCTGAACATAAAACTCGAAGGATGAAGATATTCCTACAAATGACAATGTTACCATCTCTCTCTGATAAATGTCCAAGTTGATGACTAGAGATGGTCGAATTGCTAATTTGTGAGTTGATTGCAAAGCCCCTGAACATGGTATCATGACCAAAATTGCAGGAGATGGAGAGAAGGGTTGTGGGAACATTTGAGAAAAAAAGTTTTGCTCTAGTACATGTGTAGTTTTTGCATAAATTAAGTTCAAACACAAAGTCGAAATTCAGTTTTTCGAAATTTTTACTTGACTTTGAATTTAATTTATGCAAAAACAATTTGTGTTAGAGACATCCTTTTTTTCTGCAGTATACCCCCAATCCTTCTCTAAATCTCCAGCAAGTTTGGTGATAATACCATGTTCAGGGGCTTTGCAATTAACTCGAAATTAGTCGAAATGGTTGAATTTTTGAAAAAAATTAGACCATCTCTATTGCTGACGTGCTTCCAGTTGAGATCTCTTTCAGGTGAATATTTCCAAGGAAAACTTGCCATCCCTATTCTTATACCTAAGATGCTCCTTATATACTTTATAATGGTAGCCTTACAAAAACGTTGTACTTGGTGTACTTTTCAAAAACTATTACAAAATATAGGAAGGGACTGGTATGAAAGGTTTCTAGAAGTCTAGTACACGGCTCTCCTGCTTGCCAGTGGCCTCTCCTCCCGCTTCCAGGGAGCACTCTGCTCGGCACCCCCCCCCCCCCCCCCCCCGCCCCGGAACTTGTTGGGCCACGCCTGCCTACCCGCGGACCACCTGCTGCTGCACCTGGGAACCGTCCCGCCAGTCAGACTACCATCCGGTATCTACCCGCCGTGGGGAACGATGATGCCGTAGTGGCCTTCCTCGGGTTAAGTTACTGTACAAAGGAGCTCATCGCCAACCCGATCCGGATCCGATCCCGAATCCTACCTGTTGGACTCTAGTTGGCCAAGTGTGAAGGACTAATATTCACCACTGTTGCCTGTATTTTGAGATGCCTTTCGGGTCCTATTGTTCAATAAAAAGTTTTACACAACCAACAGCCGCCTCCGTTGTATGGTTGCTTCCTGGGTTATTACAGGGATGTCCCTGAGGCAGCTCAAAGTATGGGGAGTCTGTTCCCTCTATCTCTTTGGTATCTCACCCTGTTGGTGTGAAGGCCGTGGGGTGTCATGAAAATGATATGCCTTCCAAATATAAGCTGTCCCTACAATGAATTCCTCTAGTCTTCCAGGAATAGATTTGAATAGGACTGTACCAGAAGGCTTTGGATCCGCCATAGCAGCCAAGGCAGCCCATAGCCACAAGGGGGCCCGCAGCTCCTTGCTGTCTGTTCTTTTTTCTTTTCTATCTCTTTTCTCTCTGTTCCCAACCTCAGGTCAAAAAAAATGACCTGAATCGGTAATCCAGAGCGCCGTCTTGTGGAATGGTGAAATTCCATTTTGAAAAACCACTATCTGACACTATCCACTACCTCAGTGGACCGCCAGGGTGGTTGCATATTTCAAACCACTTTTGGCACCGGAAACCTGATGGAATTCGACCACTAGTGGGTGTAGCGGAGCGCTGGGGTGACATAGGCCTTCTCCGCTCGAATACCGAGGGGTACTGCAGAACCAGGTAACTAGCACAGGAAGCACAGCATACGTAGTACCCAAATCTTTCCAGGAACATCCATCACTCTTTCCAATAACTGGACGACACTCAGTATCAGGAGCAGAACTCATGTTTAATGCCACATACTCTGCTTTTTATCCCATTCTCCCATGCAAGGGAGGCACCTCCAGAAAGACGATCCATTGTTCAATCACATAAATCAATCACCAGCCCGTACCTCCCCTCTCCCTGAGACATAATCCCATCACCAGCCCTTACCTCCCCTCTCCCTGAGACATAATCCCATCACCAGCCCGTACCTCCCCTCTCCCTGAGACATAATCCAATCACCAGTCCAGGGAAACAGCCAATGTACAATTGTGTTTCTACCGATCCACTGTCCAGACCCCTGTATGGACTGAAGTGACCTAATTTTGCAATAAAAATAATAGTTATGGACAGCCACCATTAAGCATTAGGGGTGATAGCTCAGCGCGATCCGCTACAGTGGGGTTAATCCTTAGCTTGGGCCGGTCGAGAACAGAGCAGTGTTGGAGTGTGAGGTCCAGGAGAAAGAAAGAACATTTTAATGGGATGATCAGTCTGTCTTTCATTCTCAAGACAACCTCCCTCTCCAGTCATAGAGCCGTTGTGTAGAGAAGTCAACTTCTAAGACCCGGGACACACAAGAACATCTGGCCGAATCTAGGTAGAAGTGTGAGGAACCAGATTAGGACATGGTGAGTTGACTTCACTAGTGGGGTAAATTCTTAGCTCGGGCCGGTCGAGAACAGAGCACTGTTGGAGTGTGAGGTCCAGGAGAAAGAAAGAAAAAACTAATTGCTATTGGGCCCTGTACAGTCCCCCAGTCCATGCTGGACCCCTCAGGATGGACACTTACCGAACATGCTTCTTCCAACAACTTCGCTAAGAGACCAGCAATATCTTCTAATGGAAAAACAAAAGAAAGTCTTTCTAAGTTATAAAAATATTGTAAAGGAAAACAAAAAGACCAAAGCTTACAGAAGGCAAGGTGATAGTTTCCTTAAATTTGGGGAAAAGGTTTATGTATTTTAACAAAGTGTCCACCATTGGCAGCAAACAAACATGGTACTGTTAGGACCCTGGCTGTTCCGGTCACCGCTTGCTGGTGGCACTGTGATTGCCCATCCATGGGTTAGTCCCACAGTCACCAGCTGGTGGCTCCCTGCGAGCATGGGCTGGGTGACGCTCACACCTTCCTCATTAGCTTAGGGCTATTTAGGTATGCTGTATCCAGACCACTTTTGCTGTTCATTCTGTCAGGATCCAGGACAGAGTAGGGGGAGCGACCAGGAAGGCAACACACACTGACAGAGTTGTGGGGGAACAAAAACAGATTTAATGTAGACTTACAGGCAGGAACACAACAGGGGCAAAAGTCCAGGGTGAAGGAGTGTCCAGGGTTCAGGTTCAAGATGCATGAAGCCAAGGATATGACATGAAATCCAGACATACAAACAGCAACACTGAACAGCAACCATGGTCTGGATGAAGCACACCTTAATAGTCCTAAGCTAACGAGGAAGGTGTGCGCTTCACCCAGCCCACGCCTGCAGGGAGCCACCTGCTGGTGACTGTGGGACTAATCCATGGATGGGCAATCACAGTGCCACCAGCAGGCGGTGACCGGAACAACCATGGGGAGATGAATGTGGAGACAATCGAGGAGCTGGGCTGTGGTTACAGGAAGTGTGTGATCACTGGAATAGACAATAAAGGCTTTTCTATTCATTATTGAGAAAGGGATGAATACTTTTGGACATGATACTTTTTGCTCAAATGTAAATAAAAGCTGAGAAAGATAGATAAGTTTCCTTATTTCCATGAAAAACAGCACCTAGCCACTCCCCCGAGTCATCTACTGCCATGTCATTGGTTCACATATATTACATCAATCATAGGACTATAGGAAGAGAAGAATATCAGTAGATGATGGTTAGATCTACAGTACTACTCAGAAGGCGGTACATGGTGGGTTGTTGGGTCTATGACATCACTTTAATGGGATGATTGGTCTGCCTTTCATTCTCAAGACAACCTCCCTCTCCAGTCACAGAGCCGTTGAGTAGAGGAGTCAACTACTAAGACCAGGCATACACAGGAACATCTAGCCAAATCTAGGTAGAAGTGTGAGGAACCAGACTAAAGCCCCCCATAGACAGGCAGACTCCTCCATGCAACTTCTGTACAACCAACTTTTCTTCTACCAAAACCATGTAATAGGAGGACCTTTCTACACCTTCCAATCACTATGTATTCTATCAGGGAGGTCACTATACTACATAGTTGTTGGTAGGTCTCATGAAAGTTGTATGGAGAAGTCTGCCTGTCTATGGGGGGCTTAAGACCCCTTTGTGGTGAGTTGTTGTTGGGTCTATGGCGACATTTTAATGGAATGATCAGTCTGCTTTCATTCTCAAGACAACCTCCCTCTCCAGTCACAGAGCAGTTGAGTAGAGGAGCCAGCTTGTAAGACCAGGCACACACAGGAACATCTAGCCGAATCTAGGTAAAAGCATGAGGAACCAGACTAAGACCCCTTCATGGTAAGTTGTTGTTGGGTTTATGGCAACTATTTAATGCGATGATCAGTCTGCCTTTCATTCTCAAGACAACCTCCCTCTCCAGTCACAGAGCCGTTGAGTAGAGTCAACTTCTAAGACCAGGCACACACAAGAACATCTAGCCAAATCTAGGTAAAAGGAGCCCCCCTCCTGGTGCCTTGGGGTGTGAAACCTGTGTGTTGCAGACTTTGTGGTGCCTGTCGGCTGGAGTCTGAAGGAAGAATCCTGGTTTATCTGGAGTTTGCTGCCAGCTGTGAGGAAACTAAAGTCGGATCCTGCTTAGTGCTACAGAGGAGGCTGGTCCAGTTCTACATAGAGTCTACTTCCAGGTCCACCCAGTAAGAGGCAAGCTGGGACTGTTTTTACTTTGAAGAAGGGAGAAGAAAGACTAGTGAGGTTCTGAGACCCTGATAGCTACTAAGAACAGCCTTGTCCCTGACCCTCTCTCCTTGTGACAACTGCTTCCAATAAAAAGTTTAACAGCATCTCAAGGAAATCTTTCTGTGGTCTGTTGCTGCTACCCAGTTCCCACATTCACACAGCGGTACTGTAGTGTAGTGGGATACACATAAAACTGTATATTTGTGATTCTGTCATGACATGATTAACTTGCTGTATAGATGTGTGTAAAGCTTTTACTGTCTCTGCGTTCCTCTGTAGCAGGTGCAGGGATGGTTGATGGCTCCTCAGTTTCCCTCTCTTTTCTTGGCCTTACATTGTAGCTTTTCATATCTGCCTGGAGACAAGCTACTGCCCTCCTCCAGGCAGAGGGTATAAATATACCTTCTTAGGCCCTCCTAGTCAGAGTTGGGTTCTCAAGCAACCTGTATCCAGCCAGCGTGTCTCACCCTCTGGAGCATTGGGCTCCCATCTTTCCTGGGTTCTTCCGACGGCCATCCCTCTGCTAGTGCCCGGGATCCAAGGACCGCCATCCGTGGCCCTTGAAAAGGTCGTGCCTCTGGACCAAGGCCTGCCTTCCCTCCATAGTGCCCCCAGCGGATGGACACTGGAAACCGGTAGGTGTTGAGTGAGGCAGACGCAGGATTCCTCGCTTCTCCACGTCCACTGGACTGTTTTCTACTTTCCCTGACACTGGACTGTGATCCTGACCCTCTCCCACTGGGACCTGAAAGCCATCAGTCACCCTGCAGCTGATAGGAAGTGTTTATAACTGTAGATCCTCAAGTGTGTGGCCCATTCCCAGGCTTGGGTTTGGTGATGAACTGTATATATCTTCCCCAGTAAAGACTTGTAAATATCCCCTATCAGCTGTCTGACTCCGTTTCTGTGTGATTGGTGGGAGGCAACGCCGGGCATAGGAATTTCCTAAAAAGAACCTAGGGCCACTGGTGCACCTACAGGTCCAGCACCGGCCATCCTCGTTACAGTACCTTAGGGTGCCATCGCTACACCAAGCAAACTAGCCTCAAGCCTCTACTCACCTCTTTTGAGTATGTCATTGAACCACCAGCATGGAGAAGATTGAGCCTCATCTATTCTACATGAATGTTTAGAGATCTTTGAAGTGGAGTTTATTATTTTACCAAGTTTGCCGCCATCTTTGAGTTCAAAAGTAGATTGTCTACAGGACTTATAGATAGGTAAGTTATATAGTAAATGAGCAGAGGACTTTTCTGCAAGCCAATATGTTACTTACCAGGAGTGATGGGTGAGAATGATGAGGCTGGTGTACTTGTAGACACAACACTGGTGGAAGACGGGGTGGATGTGCTCGTTGACGTTGGCAATGTTGTAGCTAATGGGAAGACAGAGATTATTTTGTACTTATTACTGAATAAGCGGGTAAGTATACAGTTTTCTGTGGTTAGTGTTCCAATGGTGGTCATATATTTACTGGGAGCCAATATAAAGGAGGTTGTTGGAGAAGCACACATTGGAGAAGAAACAAATAAAACATTAAGCAGAAACGAAAGCGGTGGGTTGGTGGCCCATTACTCACTGGGAGCCAATGAAGACATCACTGCAACTGCTATAGAAAAACCAAAATATATGAATAACCTATATGTGAGAGGACACTAGTGATTGGTGGTCCATTACTTACTGGGAGCCAATGAAGACGTCGCTGCAGCAGCTGTAAAATAAAATAATGTAGTGTAATGGAAATGTACATAAACTGTGAATGTATTGACTGCATGGCTGGCATAAAAAACTAGTGTATATATTCATGTAAATGTCTCTTTAAGAAAGACGACTCATATCGTAGGAGCTGCTGGAAGTTTCTGGAAAATGTTGCTTTGCTCTGTAAATGTTTTGCTTCCTTTTTTTCTGCCCAGCAACTGGCTAAGACCCACCTCAGAGAGCAGAGGTTATAAATAGGATTGTTTAGCTTTCTTGCCGGGCTCTTGGGTTCCCTGGCCGCTGTCCATTGTCCTATGCAGCGGGATGGCACATGAAAGGGGTATCTGTTGGACAAGGGTAACCCTTACTTCATCACATCCAAGTGGGTAAGGGCTACTACAGGCCTGATGAACTACAGGATTTAAGCGTACCCAACTAGGGCCTGGGCAAGCACAATGTATGCTCTGTTAGTGCTACCTCAACAGTAGAGATGGTCGAATTTTTCGACTTGCTAACTTGGTGAGCTGATTGCAAAGCCCCTGGACATGTAATCATCACCAGAATTGCTGGAGATGTAGAGAAGGGTTGTGGAAACATTTGAAAAAAAAGCTTTGCTCTAGCACAGGGAGTTTTTGCATAAATTAAGTTCAAAATCAAAGTCGACTTTGGACTTGACTTTGAACTTAATTTGTGAAAAAAAATTTTGTGTTAGAGACAAACTTTCTTTTTTTAGAATACCCCCCAACCCTTCTCTACATCTCCAGCAAGTTTGATGATGATACCATGTTCAGGAGCTTTGCAATTAACTTGACCATCTCTTCTCAACAGTCTGCCTCTCATGTAGCACTGGGTAATTGCCTCAGCCTTCCAGCAGCTGGTAGGCACATGTTCTGAAAAGGACCTGGTTGATCCGATAAGCTACCCTGCTAGAGGAGTGTAATTCCTACATTCTGGGGTGAAGCATAAACCTCACATCAGAAGTGTTTCCGGGTGACCCTAGTCAACGCTACATTACTGTACTGTACTGGGGGTCCATTACTTACTGGTAGACAATGATGTTGATACTGACGTAGCTGTGAAGAAACAAAGTATTGCAATAAAGTATTTATCTCAGAAGATGGTTCATGGTGTATTAGTCCATTACTTACTGGAAGCCCCTGGAGATACCGTTGTAGCTGTAAATAAAAAAATTGCAATAAAGTGTGTGCTAAAACAGGAAATATCAAAAACATTTATGTCATATACAGTATGCCACAAAAGTAAGTACACCCCTGACATTGTGATCTGCACAGCAGTCACCCCAAAAGGAAGCTCGCAACTGAAGACCAGAGATGGTCGAATTTTTTTTAAATAATTTGACCATTTCGATGATTTCGACTTAATTGCAAAGCCCCTGAACATGGTATCAACACCAAACTTGCTGGAGATGAGGGTTAGGGGTATACTCCAAAAAAGAAAGTATGTCTCTAACACATAAAGTTTTTGCACAAATGAAGTTCAAAGTCAAGTCAAAATTTCAAAAATCGGAATTTCGACTTTATGCTTGAACTTAATTTATGCAAAAAATACATGTGCTAAAGCAAAACATTTTGTTTGAAAATGTTCCCCCAACCCTTCTCTACATCTCCAGAAATTATGGTGATGATACCATTGTCAGGGGCTTTGCAATCAGCTCACAAAGTTAGCAAGTCGAAAAATTCGACCATCTCTACTGAAGACAAGCAGGTGATGACACCAAGATAGGCGTATTTGGCAGTTAGACTTGTGGCATACCTACAGTGAAGCATAGTGGTGGGAGTGTCATGGCTGGGGAGCGCGTGAGTGCTGCCTGTGTTTTGTCTATCTGAGATCCCACCATCAAGATGTGCTTACCCTGTAGCACAGAATAACCAGCAGGGGGAGCACATCTGATGAGATGAGCTTCCCTGTGTGCAAAGCACCGACCGGGACTGATAGGGTCCACGACCCCCCATCTCCACCTAGGTGTCCATCCATGTTCCCTGTACTTTGGAAGCCCCAACTTTAAACCTTTTTGTTTACTGAATTTGGCATTGTTGTACCCGAAGATCATCTCTACAATCCAAGTTGAAGGTCTGTAGCCCCCTTGGTTTCGGAGAACCGAGTCCCCAAAGTGGGCCACTTTTTCCCATAGAGATAGGGGCAGCGCATCTCGATGGAATCTATTTTTACTCCCTTTGCTCCTACAGCTTTAGACGTCCAAGAAACCCAACTTAAAACCGTGTGGTACCCCACTTTTTTGCAAAAAACCTTGTCTGGGCGACCTTTGGTTCCAGACCACATCTCAACAAGACAAAGGGGACTGGGGGGCTACAGATCATCGTGAGAGCCATGAATACCAACATGTCCTGTGACAAACTGAAGCAGAGCAGATCCTCTCCCTTCAGAAACTGGGCCACCGTATTCCAACACAAGAACGACCCAGACCCAAGACCACCAAGGCCTTACTGAAGAACCCGAAGGTAAAGCAGCTGGGCTGGCCAAGTATGTCTCCAGACCTAAACCCTATTGACCTCATAAGGAAGGTGGAGGAGTGCAAGATCTCTAACATCCACCAGTCCCATAATCGTCATGGATGAGTGGCAACCTGTGAAGCTCTAGTGACCTCCATGCCAAAAGCGTTAAGGCAATATTCAAAAATAAAGGCGGCCACACAAAATATTGTCCTGTGAAAAGGTTTATCACAATGTGAGGGGTGTACTTACTTTTGTGGGATAATGTGTTATCAGAACAAGGTTTGATCAACCATCAATTTAATGAGCTTTTGGTAACTTTTTGGTTGCGCTGGAGACAGCTCTACCTCACTGAGAGGGTATTTACATGGGTGTCTACAAAGGACGTTGCCAGCGCCCTAATACCCGAAAAGTGATGAAGCCGGGAAGATGAGGCGTTTCCTTTTTTGGAAGCCTGTCCGAACATGATGAACGTGACGCCTCACGAGCGCTGCCCAATTTTTCGGCCGATCGACCCCCAACAAATTAGATGTGCCCATCTGGCAAGATCGACTAGGATCCTCCCGCATGTCAGAGCGTACCGTGATCCGTCACGCAAAGGCAAACCCGCTGATGAAGACATAGTTTAGCTGAAGTCTGTCCCTCATCTATTGAGGGAGAATCCTAACGTGTATGGCCGTTCCCTCAGTGAAGCCTTCATAAAAAACAAATGTAGGTCTGCTTAACCTCCTGAGTGTTTACCCCAGCTAGGGGTAATATTGCCACCCGGAGCTTTATCTTGGGATGCTCACCTATCCCTGGTAAGCCCATGGTAAATCTGAGTTTCACACCATCAGTCAAAAATTCGACCATTTTGACGGTATTGAGTTAATTGCAAAGCCCCTGAACATGGTTTCATCACCAAATTTTCTGGAGATGTAGAGAAGGGTTGGAGGTATACTACAAAAAAAGTACGGCTCTAACTCAAATAGTTTTTGCATAAATTAAGTTCAAAGTCAAATCAAAATATCCAAAATCGCAATTTTGACATTTGACTTTGAACTTAATTTATGCGAAAACTACACGTGCTAGAGCAAAACTTTTGTCAAATATTCCCACAACCCTTCTCTACACCTCCAGCAATTTTGGTGATGATAGCATGTTCATAGGCTTTGCAATCAGCTACTCGAAAAATTCGAACATCTCTAACCATCAATGTTGTCAAGGAGACGGGGGATGGGGAGGGGGTGGCACCTTTGACCTCCATAACATGGTGACGTAGGGTGGAGGGAGAGGGGATACGCTCAGGAGGTTATAGCGCACCTAAACCCACCAGACAAACTTTTCCCCCTGGCTAGGCAACCCCTGACTATTGGGGCAATATGTAAATAAAAAATTGTTACCTGTGTGGAGATATCTGTATAGTTGTCCCCTCACCCCTCCTCCTCTGTGTGAGCATCTCCTCAGCGCCGCGGCGGGCAGCCGACATCTCCAGCTGCTATTCACATTGATTAATTTATTGAATTTCCTTACTTTCATTTTGTGTCCATTGACACACATTGTATCTGGCGGCCCCCGGTGCCCGCCAGCGATATTGCAGCCTCAACTCATGCAAGCCTGGAATCAAACACTGAATCTAAAATGGCGGCTCCCACAGGCATCAGCATGATTGCTAAACGACTATGTTTTGTTTTTTGAGCACCTTTAAGCTATTGGGACAGTTTAAAGGTAATTAAAAAAGTAATAACATTTTTTGGGGCTTTTTTATTTTTGAGTTTAGGCGCGCTTTAATATATACAATACTATAATACAAACAGTCACATGAAAAATGTCTACCCTCTGTCGGTACTTACTGGTAGGAAAGATAACTCCTGTTAGACCTGCAGACAAATACAGAAGTCAGATTAAGACTTTCCCCCCAAAAAAAGTTAAATTCATTCAATTAAGCAACAAAAATTGTAAAACTTTTCCTGTAATAAGTACATCGCTCCTCCCCTCTGAGAAAACTCAATAGCTGTCAGTACTGTAGATATGTAATACCGCTCTATATACAAAACTATGGAGCTAGGTTTTCCCTGTTTAAAAACCATCATCTAGTGCCATCTAGTGGCCACTGATTGTACTGCAGGTAATTAAACCCAAATTTACAAATCATTCACATATATTCAGGGAACAGCAGGTAAGTCTATTTATTTTAGGATGGTGGAGTGCTTCAGAGGCAAATACATGTTTAAATATATATATTTCTTTATTTTCAGTATTCATCTCTTAGTAAAACATAGATGTGTTTTTAAATTAGTTGTTGCTTGGCTTGAAGATAAGCTGTTTTTACTGTTTCTACTTATTTTGGCTGATGATCATGATGATGATTGCTGTGACTGATATGAAATAAAACATGATCAGGGGTGCACATATGTGGTACTCAGGTACTCAAAAGGGTTCAAAACCTAGCTCTGCGTACCTGCATTATTGTTACACAGCTCATATGTGTACTAACAACTTGGAGGCGCTCCGTGTCTGGGCGGCCGCAGCTAAATGTTACATGTATACAATGTATGTCACTTGGATAACCGCAGGGAAGCATGAATAACTATGAAAGGTTGCAGTTAGGGGGGTGACACTGGGAATGTAAATTACTAATCCAAAATAAAAGATTGGTCTTCTAGGGGTGTTGGAGATCTGGGGATGTAAGTCAGAGTAGGCATATGTAAGGGTAAAATCTGACAAGAGAAAAGCACGGTAAAAAGGAAGACAAAGGCCACTGTTGTTGTCCTTTTTCCTTTCTGCTCATAGCCAATAGCCCCCTCACTTGACAATTTGCCACTAGCACCTCCAGTCAGAGGGGGACCCTAGGCAAGAACTTGTCGCCTAGGGCCCTCCACAGCCAGACACGCCCTGGCTCTATTGATGGACAACTATCACAGCACAGTCGTACCCTTAAATAAAAACGAGTGCACAGGCCCCTCAAACAGTCAGCCATTGTTCAACTCAGTGCACCTGTCATGGTGGAGGACACGGGATTTTTCACGAATGTAAATTCTTATCCCCCACGATTTCTGCAAAAGACTAAGGGATTAATTATATACATCCTTCCCTAATATCTGACCCCACCGGCATGTGGAACCTGAGCCTGTGTAAGCTCCCAGTTTCCCCTCCCTGACAGAGCTTACCAAAGGCTAGGCACTCTCGCTTGCCTCACATTTACAGGGCTACCATCACCATACTCAAACCTAAAAAAAAGCAATACCTGAGGAAAGAAAGGGGGCGTGGGCATATTCTCTTTCATTCCACCAGAGTAGTTTCTTTCCATGCGGTTTCCTTTAAGCTGTTAAAGATTACCGTATATAATATCTGGCCTCATTATTGCTGAATGTCGATTCCTTAAAAAAATTAAGTTTATGTTAATATAAACAAATAAAATTATATTGAGACATGTAACAAATTGACCTATTTTTAATCCAGCCAATCTCTGCAACTAATTCCAGGGATGTTGAGGGGGAGACCCTGTCCCATAATTAGACCACCCCACCCCCCCCACCCATGGTTCAGAGAAAGGCTTAGACCGCTGTGTTTACAGGTAAGGGGGAAGGAACCACCGAGGTTCGCGCCCTGATGAGATTCCAGGTGATATTTAATGTGGAAACTTTTTTTTTTAATACTAGCGTGTGCTTATGCGCCACATCCGGGCGTAGTAGGAACCTGGGGATTAGCCTTGTCAGATTTGTCATTTCTCTCACCAGGCGGCTCGGGGAGGATTGTGCGCTAAGATTTAACCTTCAGGTGTGATCACCTGAGAGATGATATGGAAACAAATAATTTATTTAGTTTTAATGACAAGTCAGCATCTGTATATCATTGCTAATCATACAAGCAACAGGTTTCATCTTTATTGCTTTCTGTCCGGGAAGGATCTTGTCCAATCCTCGGGGCGTAGCTAGAAAGACTGGGCCCCATGCAAAATTTTATACCCCCCTATCCCAACGCTGTCTCCTCTTATCCCTGCGCCTTTCCAGGATGGTGGGCCCTGTTGTTAAAATTGCCCATAGCAGTGGCTATGACTGCTAAGTGATTCCTATACGTCACTGTCCCTTCTTCCTCACTTTGTTTTTTGTTCTCGCTCTGTTATCTTCCCACTTCTCCCTCCCCTCATGGGTCTCAACCATCCCCTCATTCTCCCCTTCCCCCTCATTCTCCCTTCCCCTCATTCTCTCTTCCCCTCTTTTTCTTCCCCCATTCTCCTCCCCTCAGTCTCCCTTCCCCTCATTCTACCTTCCTCATCTCTCGTTCCTATCCCCTGCTTTCTCTTCTCATTCTCTCTCCGCTCAGTTCTCCTTTAGTCTCATTCTCCCTCCCCCCCCCCTCGCCTCCCCCTCTATTCTCTCTTCCCCTCATTCTCTCTTACCCCTTCCCCTCTCTTACCGTGGGGGCTTCCCCTTTTTTCCCTTTTCTTCTAATCCCGTCCTTCTCTCTTCCCCCTTTTCCCCCTTGCTCTTCTCCTTCCCTCTTCTCCCTTCTACCCCTCATTCTCCCTTCCCTCTTCTCCGGTCCGTCTTTCCCTTTCCCTCTTCCCATATTCTCTCTTCACCTGATTTTCCTTACCCTGATCTCCTTTCCGCCTCCTTTCGCAGCTTCTCTTCTTCACCCAGTCTCACGCCTGACGCATGCATTCTCTCTTCCCTTATTCTTCTCTGCCCTGATTCTCTCGTTCCCTGAATCTCCAGTTCCCGATTTTTCTCTCTTCCCCTCATTCTCTCTTTCCTGATTCTCCCTTTCCCTTATTTCCTACTCTTCTGCCCCTCCTCTCATTCGTTTTTATTATTATTATTCTTATTATCAATCATCATATTTATATATATAGTTTTATACATATTCACACCGCCCTTTACAGAGCATATATAGTCATATCAATACCTGTGTCTCTTATGCCTCTCCCCTCTCTCCCTTTCCTGGATTCTCCCTCTGTGCATCTCCCCCCCTTTTCTTTCTTTCGTCTATGCTAAGCATCACTTCCTCTCTTCCTCTTTCTCACTTCGCTTTATTTCTCTCCTTCCTCCCCACTTCTCCCTTCCTCCACTCTTCTCTTCTCCCTTCCCCTCGTCCCTTATCTAATCTTCCTTTCTTCTCCCTTCTCCTCATTCGCTCTTCCCTTCTTCCCTTATGTTCCCTTCCCCTCTTCTCCTTCCACTCTTCTCCTTCCCCTTATTCTCTCTTCCCTCTTCTCCCTTCCCTCTTCGCTCCCTTCCCTCTTCTCCCTTCCCCTATTCGCGCTTCCCCTCTTCTCCCGTCCCCTCTTCTCCCGTCCCCTTAGTCTCTTTCTTCCTCTGTGTCATACTCCCCCGCTGCTTCTCCCTTCCATTGGTCTCCTCCTCCCTCATCCCCCTTCCCTTGTCCTGTCCCACCTTTCGTAGGTTTAATTTCTAGGACCCCCCACCCCTTCTCTACCTCTCCAGGACTGCACTGCAAATTCAGCTAGTTCGACCAACTCTACGCCTGTCTTTCTCATTCTTCCCGCTCTTTCTTTTTTTCCCCTCTTGATCCTCTATTACCCAGGATGCAGGTATCTATGGTAGCACCAGAGTATCATTAATGGGTGCGATTAAATGAACTCCATTTTTTCCTCTGAGTACCAAGGCAACATGTCCATGTTTTTAGCTTGTAGCCTAACTTCTAATTCATATTTCCTTCAAAAGGAACAATCATTTTATCGCCATACTAATTTTAACCACCAGGTGGAACCACACACCATATAGGCTTCATAGCACAGTCCACCTGCTATGTGAACTCATTTATATTAGCAGAACATCTCAATGTAATGTAAAAATCGATTTGTATATTGTTCTTGTAAATTTTTGAAACTCATAACTAACCTTTTATCCCAGAAGACATCCAAACAGTAAAAAAGGAAGAACCTATAGTACAACTGACTAATATAGCCGTATTTTAAACTATGTTCTTGTACATTTATAAGATGTCTTTTTACATTTCAGAATCTCCACCACATGGCCCCACTCCCGTGGGTCAAACTTTGACGGTCGAATCCCAAGACTCCATGATAGAGAGAAATTAAGGGATTACCAAGTTTTGGAAGGATCCAGAAGTGCCTTGAACCTTTTTGGTCCCATGGGGTCAAAATACAACTAGGGGAGCTTGCTTAATTCATTCCGTATTATTTGATCAATGACCTGCAACTACCATGAACCAATTAAAACAGAGGTCTGCTTTATCCTTGCACCCTATAAAGAATCAAGAAGACTCTACGTGTTATCCTTCTCCATTCTTCTCCATCCGGGCGTTCTGGCCACTCACCCTAGCGTTCTGCCCTGCTCTCCTTTTAACTCCCTGCTCGAAATTTTCAACCCTCCCCCGCCCGCGTGGTCCACAGATCGCCGTCTTTATTATCACAACGATTCTATGGCGCGACCTGCCTTGGGGCGACATCGCAACCTATAAGCCTTAACGGGCGGCACTGTATGATCCCCACTTCTCTCGAGTTTTGTACACCCAGACGCGGACAATACTGGGTTGATTCTCAAAAGCTGGGATGTTTAATGATGAAGCCCCTGCTTCCAACTTCCAAACAAGTAATTAAAAGACCAGAGGAGGGCACAAACCAATTAGATGTGCTTTTTTTGGTTTCTCTGTAACTAGTGTTGAATTTTTATTGTGAATTATCGGCACGGTATAATCCCAAATAACTTGAATATAGGGCTTATATTTGCAATTCTTGTAGAAGTGCCATGGCATGCGCACCCAAGTAAAGCTGTCACTCTTGGGTTAATGACCTTTTAGGAGCATTTATGGGGATGTGAAATCTTTCCAGTCTGATAAAACGGCATAATTTGCGATTTTACCAAATAATTTCTACCAATATTCATTTCACAAATATTCAAATTCTAGGTGTAATCGCAAATATCATCGCATTGCGTACATTCACAAATGAATGGTCACATGTTTGTTATTTATTTTGCATTGCAATATAAAATCGCAATGCATGGGCCATATCTTCCCAATGTAATGAAATTATCCCGAATATTCGACATTGCGAATATCCGCCGCATATTTGCAAAATTTGTGAATTTTTCGAATAGCCAATGTATCATTGAATATATTGGCAATTCGATATTCAAGCTCAACACTATCATCATGACCGGCAGCATGGTCTGTTATATGTGGCACACCCACACCACCCATGGGGCCTTGTCTAAGGCCTGATCAACACTTTTGCATTTTGTACTGCAATTCCAGGGCTCCAGTTTTGTAAGTCCGGAAACCCCCAAAAATATAATACAGTGCAAACCAACATTTAAGTCAACCTCATTTAAATCCAAAAGCCAACTTTCTGGATGATTACCTGCGAGGTTT
>CM070035.1:3367048-3380614 GCA_036250615.1 Ptychadena robeensis
CTATGACACAGAGACCCCCAGACTGTTAGATAACTATGACACAGAGACCCCCAGACTATTTGATAACTATAACACAGAGACCTCCAGACTTATAGATAACTATGACACAGAGACCCCCAGACTATTAGGTAACGACGACACAGAGACCCCTGGCTTGACACGTGACACCGATCTCTGCCTTATCAGGTGTCCCAGATGCAGAGACCCCCAGCCTCTCTGTATGTTACAACTTTATTGGAAAGTTCAAGTTACCCCCATACGGAGACCCCCAGATTGTCAGCTAGAGACCCTGCAATGTCAGGTGACTGCAACACAGAGACCTGTCAGGTTACCCTCATACAGAGACCCTGCACTGTCAGGTGAAAATGACATAGATACCCTTACCTCATCAGGTGACCCCGATGCAGAGACCCCCGGCCTGTCTATTTTATAAACAATGTATTTCTGTGCAGAGCTAACTGGCCACATCTACTCCCCAATATTTGCCCTCCTCCCCCGGCAGCACAATGTACTACCCCAGAGCTACACACAGCTGGTACCATGTCAGATGCATATACCGAAGGGACAGGTCCTCTTTATATGCGTATGAGACCCCAGACATAGCAGGGCCCAAATCAGCTTTTATTGATCTGAGGAGATTTTCTCTCACTGCCCATGAAACAGGAAATGAATGAAATCTTTCCACTGGGGTCACAGACTTAATCCAAGTACATTTGGTATAACCAGGATTCAAAGAGTCTCCAGCTGCACCGCGTGGTTCTGCAATGAAGACGCAGCTTCAAAACAGCAACGTGGGCGCTCCACTCGAATATCACTGTGGACGCACGCCCACCACGGGTAAAAAGCAGCAGTAGACACAAGCCCTTAACGTCTAAAGTGAGCCCCAGACCTTTAGATGTTTGTTGAGGAGCCCATAGAGAAGAGGTGACTTCAATATGGTCTCCATTGGCCCAAGTCTATGGATCAGCTTCTAGTAGATTGATTCGAAGGAAGTTGATGGCTTCGCAGGAAGTGTCTTAGTTCTTCTGCGTTGTCTACGTTCTTCAAAAAAGACCTCAAGGCCTTGTTACAAGCTTTTTGATTTGTTCTACAGAACTGAGATGCAACACATTTGGGAAAACAATTGCTGGAACCAACAAGAGCCAATAGTGAACATCAACCCAACCTAACCACTGCCGAGTTCCCGGGATAGATTCCGGGTTGGGTTGATGTTCACCATTGATCTCACATGAGCCCATAGACCTTTAGATGTTTGTTGAGGAGCCCATAGAGAAGAGGTGACTTCAATATGGCCTCCATTGGGCCACCAAAAGTCTTTGGGTTGGCTTCTAGTAGATTGATTCAAAGAAAGTAGATGGTATCAAGGGAAGTGTCTTTGTTCTTCTGCGTTGTCTATGTTTTTCAATAAAGACCTCAAGCTCTTGTTTCAAGCTTTTTGATTTGGGACTGCATAGAGGTTCTATGAGTTCTACAGGACCGAGATGCAACACATTTGGGAAAACAAATGCCTTCTAGAACCAACAAAAGCCAACGGTGAACATCAACCCAACCTAACAACTGCCGAGTTCCGGGACGGAACTCGACAGTTGTTGGGTTGGGTTGATGTTCATCATTGATCTCACATGAGCCTTCAGACCTTTGGATGTTTGAGGAGCCCATAGAGAAGAGGTGACTTCAATATGGTCTCCATTGGACCACCGAAAGTCTACCTTCTTCAATAAAGAGCTCAAGACCTTTTTTCAGGCTTTTTGATTTGGGACTGCATAGAGGTTCTAGGAGTTCTACAGGACTGAGAAGCAACAAATCTCAGAGATGTGATAAATTTGGAAATAAATTGCCTCCTGAAACCAACGGTTAAGCCCAACGGTGAGCATCAACCAAACCCAATCACTGCCGAGTTCCAGAACGGTTGGGTTGGGTTTGGTTCATGTTCACCATGAGCGAAGACACTACCCTCAAAACACTCGACTTTCTTGGAATCCGTCTACTAGAAGCCAACCCATAGACTAGGTGGCCCAATAGAGAGAATATTGAAGTCACCTCTTCTCTATGGGCTCCTCAACAAACATCTAAAGGTCTATGGGCTCATGTGAGATCTGATGGAACATGCATGACCTAACCATTGCAATTGATGAAGAGGGGGAGGAGATGTCTGTATTGGCTGACACAGGCACTCAGATAACACAACACACTCAGCTGCAGCACTTTTCTCTATTAGTGCCAACCCAAGAGGAGGATGACCTCAGCCCCAAGGGAGGCATGGCCTTCTCCTGCTATGGAATTCTACAGTTCCCTGTAGCTGATAAGATCTAACCCAATGCTGTAATCTGGGCTAATTACACACCACATCCTCCAGTTGTGTCTCAAATCTTAAATATTAAGGGACTGGAACAAACAAAACCCAACGGTGAACATCAACCCAACCCAACCACTCGGCAGGGGTTGAGTTGATGTTCACCATTGGGTTTTGTTGGTTCTAGGAAGCATTTTATTCCCAAATTTGTTGCATCTTGGTCCTGTAGAACTCCTAGAACCTCTTTACAGTCCAAAAGCTTGAAACCAGCGCTTTAAGTCTTTATTGAAGAACGTAGACAATGCAGAAGAACAAAGACACTTCCTTCAAAGCAATCAACTTCCTTCAAATCAATCTACTAGAAGCCAACCCATTAGGTGGCCCAATATTGAAGTCACCAGGCCATCCTCCTATTGGGTTGGCCTCTGATAGAGAAGAGTGCTGCAGCTGAGTGTGTTATCTGAGAGCCTGTGTCAGCCAGTACAGACATCCCCTCCCCCTCTTCATCAATTGCAATGGTTGGGTCATGCATGTTCCATCAGATCTCATGTGAGCCCTCAAACCTTTAGATGTTTGTTGAGGAGCCCATAGAGAAGAGGTGACTTAAATATGGTCTCCATTGAGCCACCGAAAGTCTATGGGTTGGCTTCCAGTAGATTGATTCGAGGGAGGTTGATGGTTTCCAGGTAAGTGTCTTCGTTCTTCTACGTGGTCTACGTTCTTCAATAAAGAGCTGAAGACCTTGTTTCAAGCTTTTTGATTTGAGACTGCATAGAGGTTCTAGGAGTTCTACAGGACTGAGATGTGACAAATTTAGGAATAAATTGCCTCCTGGAACCAGCAAAACCCAACGGTGAGCATCAACCAAACACAACCCCTGCCATGTTCCAGAACGGTTTTGTTGGTTCCTGTCCCTTGATATTTAGGATGTAAAGCTAGCCATACACGTGTCGGATTCCATGTCCAATCGATTCATCATCTGATCGATTCCGGCGATTCTGCCCGAAATCGCAGGTGTGATCAATCGGCCAATTAAGAGTATCCATCGCAGCATACCACCTTGTCCAACGGATTCCGGGACGATTCCGTGTCCGATTGTCCACCTCACAACTGGCAACTCCCCCTGATCCGGACAGAATCGCATGAGAAAGACCAACATGTTGGTTCTCCGTCGGATCCGATTCTGAGCCCCTGATCAATCGGACGCGAACGATCGGACCAGGTGGGCTGCATGCGATTCCGGCACGATCGTTTCGCGTGCACGCGCCCGGAATCGATCGTGCCGGAATCCGGTGCGAATCCGACACGTGTATGGGGGCCTTAAGACACAACTGAAGGATGTAGTTTGTAATGATCTCACATTGAGCATTGGGTTAGATCTTATCAGCTTGGAAACTACATCACCCAGAATTCCATAGCAGTTGAAGGCCATGCCTTCCTTGGGACTAAGGTCATCCTCCTGTTGGGTTGGCTCTGAGAGAGAAGAGTGCTGCAGCTGAGTGTGTTGTGTTACACACCACGTCCCCACCAGTTGTGTCTCAGATCTTAAATATTAAGGGACTGGAACAAACATAATCCAACGGTGGACATCAACCCAACTCAACCACTTGGCAGAGGTTGGGTTGATGTTCACCTTTTGGTTTTGTTGGTTCCAGGAGGATATTTATTCCCAAATTTGTAGCATCTCGGTCCTGTAGAACTCCTAGAACCTCTATGCAGTCCCAAATGAAAAAGCTTGAAACAAGAGCTTGAGGTCTTTATTGAAGAACATAGACAACACAGAAGAACTAAGACACTTCCCTCGAAACCATAGACTTCCTTTGATGTCCCTTGATATTTAAGACCTCAGACCCAACTGGAGGATGTAGCGTGTAATGATCTCACATTAGAGTATTGGGTTAGATCTTATCAGCTTGGGAACTACATCACCCAGAATTCCATAGCAGGAGAAGGCCATGCCTCCCTTGGGGCTGAGGTCATCCTCCTGTTGGGTTGGCTCTGATAGAGAAGAGTGCTGCAGCTGAGTGTGTTATCTGAGTGCCTGTGTCAGCCAGTACAGGCATCTCCTCCTCCTTCTCCTCCTCCTCCTCCTCTTCATCATCTCTGTCCACAGCTGAAGATCCAGCATCATTCCCAGACCCCGCCTCATCCTCAGCCCCTGTTTTCCCCTGTCATTCTCCCACAGACAGCGGCCGCAGAGCAATGAATGAACATCCACAGCTAGGCGTTTCCAGCTGCTTCTCATGAACATCAAAGAGGATTAGCCACCCAAATCTGCAACTGACACCATCGCGCTTGGACATCTTCTCCAAGGCTGGTCTTCACCGTGCCCAGGAACCAGCTGCATCCCGACGCCTGAATCCCTCATCTCCGCATCTGGAGGAGCCATGCTCTATGGATGCTCTGCTGTTGACACAGAGATGCTGCCAAGGGATTATTGAGAGCGTTCAATCCAGCTGTGGATGGTGAGGAGGGGTCGGTGAGGGACGTATTGCAGATAGACGGATGAATGTCAGCTTCTGAGGGTACCGCTCTGCGTTCTTAGGTGGAATAAACAATATCACAACAGAGGAGACGCAGAAGGGGAGGGGAGCAAGATGTGCAGTAAAACCAAGAACAGCGAGGCCCTCAAGGTGGTGGTGAGATGCCGCCCTGTCAACAGGAAAGAAGAAGCGTCTGGTTTCGACAGGATAGTGGCCATGGATGTCAAGCTGGGGCAGGTGACCATCCGGAATCCGAGGGCGACCCACGGGGAACTGCCAAAGTCGTTCACCTTCGATGCCGTCTACGATGCCAGCTCCAAGCAGACAGACTTATACGACGAGACGGTCAGGCCTCTCATCGATTCTGTATTGCAAGGGTTCAACGGCACCATATTTGCCTACGGACAGACCGGCACGGGGAAGACCTACACCATGCAAGGTGTCTGGGCCGAGTCGGAAAAGAAAGGGGTGATCCCGAATTCTTTCGACCACATTTTCACCCACATCTCCCGGTCCCAAAACCAGCAATATTTGGTGAGGGCGTCTTACTTGGAGATATATCAAGAGGAGATCCGAGACCTTTTGTGTAAAGACCAGAACAAGAAGTTGGAACTCAAGGAGAACCCCGAAAGCGGAGTATACATCAAGGACCTGTCTTCCTTTGTGACCAAGAACGTGAAAGAGATAGAACATGTCATGAATTTAGGTAACCAAGCTCGGTCGGTGGCCTGCACAAACATGAATGAGCACAGTTCCAGGTCCCACACCATCTTTGTCATCACCATAGAGTGCAGTGAGCTGGGTGTGGATGGGCAGGAACATATCCGAGTGGGCAAACTCAACCTGGTGGACTTGGCTGGTAGCGAAAGACAAAGCAAAACAGGAATGAATGGAGATAGGCCCAAGGAAGCTTCAAAGATCAACCTTTCCCTATCGGCGTTGGGTAACGTGATATCGGCTCTGGTGGACGGTCGGAGTACCCACATTCCCTATAGAGACTCTAAACTGACCCGCCTATTACAGGACTCTCTTGGTGGCAACGCTAAAACCATCATGGTGGCCACCCTGGGCCCGGCCTCTCACCATTTTGACGAAACCTTGTCTACTCTCAGGTTTGCCAACAGGGCTAAGAACATCAAAAACAAACCAAAAATCAACGAGGACCCCAAGGACACTCTCCTGAGGGAGTTCCAGGAGGAGATCGCCAGGCTGAAGGCCCAGCTAGAGAAAAGGGGGATGCTCAGCAAAAAGCGGCGGCGGAACAGCCGCAGGAAAAAGTCGGTGGATGGGGAGAGCGTTCCGGACACGGAGCCCGAGGAGGAGAACGAGGACAACCTCATAGAGAAGAACGTAGGGAGCTACTTGAAAGAACAGGCTGAGAGATTGCAGCAGGAGAAGGCAGCCATCCAGGAGGACCATAGTTTGCTGGAGGAGGAAAAGATGAAGATGATTGAAGAGAAGGAGAAGATGATGGAAGACTTAACAAAGGAGCAGAAAGCAACCGAGATGCTGGCCGTGAAATTCAAGGTAATTCTTTTTCAATTTAGACATCAGGACGTGATTGTTTTATGATATTTCTCTGCCTTACTAGGTACGTGGACCACACAAGGTTGTAACCACAAAGCAAACATAATTCTTCATGTGATAAGCCCCCCATAAACCTTAAGATCGATCCATACATACTCCATCAGATCTACCAACAACTGTGTAGTATAGTGAGCCTCCCTGCTAGAAGTACATAGTGATTGGACCAGGTCTGTCTATCTCACGCATGTAGTGCGGCGTCCTCTCCGCTTCGTTATAGCACTCTAAATAGTGCTTGGACGGTATTATCACTGCCTATTAGTGCCCGGTCCTCACTGCATCAGTAATACATCAGTTGATTGGAACGGTATATACTTCACCTCTGTACTGTAGTGCTGCGGTTCTCCCTGATGGATCATCTAGTGCCTGTGGAGGGCTATATATCACATGGACTATTGATGTGGCGCAGGTCCTCCCTAGATTAGAATACAGTAGTTGATTTGGAAGGTATATATTCACTGTTATGTAAGTGTGGGTTCTCCCTTGATAGGAATACATAGTGATTGGAGGGTATATATCAATGCTATGAGAAAGTGCCGGGTCCTCTTTCCTGAGATAGAATACATATGTGATTGGAAGGGTATATCTATCACGTTTGTAGGCTAGGGTTGGTTGATAGTGATACATAGTGATTGGGAGGGTTATATCACTGTATGTATGCCGTGGTCCCTGAATAGAAAATGATATGGAGGGTATATATATGTATGTAGTGGGGTTTTAGGAAGTACTAGTATTGGAAGGTATATATCATTGATTATGTCATTTGTGGCCGGGTCCTCTTTCTGATGAGCAGATTATTACATAGTGATGTGGAAGGATTATTATATCAGTGCTATGTAGTGCTGGGTCATCCCGATAGAATACATATGTTGATTGGAATTGAAGGGAGTAATATCACTGCGTATGTAGTGCCGGGTCCTCTCTGATGAACACATAGTGATTGGAAGGTATTATCACTGCTCTACTCCCTATATAGTGCTGGGTCCCTCCCTGATAGAATACATAGTGAGTGGAAGGTTATATTCACTGCTATGTAGTGTGGGTCCTCCCTGACTAGAACACATAGTGATTGGAAGGTTTATATATCACTGCCTATGTAGTGCTGGGTCCTCCCTGATAGAACACATAGTGATTGGAAGGTATATATCACTGCTATGTATTGCTGGGTCCTCCCTGATAGAATACATAGTGATTGAGAAAGTGTATATATACACTGCTAGTTATAGTGCCGGGTTTGCCTGGATAGAATACACAGTGATTGGGATTGGAGTATATCATCACTTTGCGTATGTAATGCGGTGGGTCCTCCCTGATAGAATAGATAGTGATTGTTGAAAGGTAAATATCACTGGTATGTAGTGCCGGGTCCTGGCCTGATAGAATACATAGTGATTGTGTGGAAGGACAGTATATAGCACTGGTAATGTAGTGCCGGGTCCTCACTGATAGAATACATAGTGATATTGGAAGGTAATATATCACTGATATGTAAGTGCTGGGGTTCCCTGATAGAATTGACATAGTTGATTGGAAGGTATTATCACTTCACTCAGCTATGTAGTGCTCGGTAGTCTCTCCCCTGACTAGAACTACCACTAGTGATTGGAAAGAAGGATTAGAAAGGTCTTCATTATCTACATGCGTCCTTAGTAGAACAAGTTAAATGATTGTACAGAAATGGTATGAGAAGATTGGTAACGTTGTGGGGGGCTCCTATAGATCATTGCGTGTGGCATGAGAGAAACATTTTGGTGGTAGTAGCGGTCGAGGTGTACAACACATTCACGGCTTTCAGCAGGTCAAAAGCGAGGTCAACTGGATTCTCCGGCCTCAATCGGAATATCAAGGAATCTTGGCATGACCTCGATGAGATTCACAAAAACCATAGCACTCATATCCAGCCAAGCCATCGACACAGTCAAACCCGGGCAGCGAGTCATGGGCAGGACCATCTGATGCCCTGTAGAAGTGTACACACAGAACTCAATAACCCGCAGTGGTACATGATATTTTTTTGATTGGTTAAAAGATGAACCAAAGGTTTCGATATGTAGAAGAAAAGTACAAAATGAAGTAGACGGTTGTCTCTTAGCTAGTAACTCCTAGGTAGGCTTTCAAAAGGCTTTGAGAGTTCAGAAGCCAATGGGTGGCTGGATAGAAGCTTGTGACAGTTAACCCATCCCATAATCTCTTAACCTACACAAAAACCCCAAAGGGTGCAATGAAGACATAACAAGCCGGCCAAAATCTTTACAACCCTGTGTCCTCCGACAGTGGGGCTTCGAAGCTTTGGAATGTACTGATTAAAATGTCCTTCATAGGGGATAACCAGGGGTTTTTGGGACTTGGGTTCCATAGGTTGTTTAAAATTGTGGCTACTTCAGAGTATTGTTTTTGGGAGGTTGTTTAGATTTTGTTCTTGGGGGGTTGGGGGGGCGGGGGGTTAGATATGGATTCCTGGGGGTAGTTTGGATTTTTGTTCCTTGGGGTTTTTTCAGAATTTAGGTTCCTTGGGAAGTAGTTTTAATTTTGGTTTCTTGGGGGTATTGTGGTTTGTTTGGTGTTTAGAGATTTGGTCCTGGGGTAGATAGTAGATTTGGATTTGGGTTCCTTGGGTTTTTTTTTATTTGGGCTCTTTGGGGGTAGTTTGGATTTTGATTTCTGGGGTAGTTGGGATATTTGGCTTCCTGGCGGAATTTTGTTCCTTGTGAAAAGTTGTTTAGATTTTTGGGTTTCTTTGGGATAGTTTGGATTTGGGTTCTTGGGTGTTGTTTAGATTTGGGCACCACGGGGTATTGGGATTTTGGTTTCTTAGGTGTAGCTTGGAGTTTTCGGTTTTCTTGGCCATTAGTTTAGATGATTTCAGTCCTTGGAGATAGTTAGATATGGGGTTCTTTGCGTGACAATTGGGTTTGGGTTGTGGGGATTGTTTACATTGGGTTTCCTTGGGGTAGATTTATTGAGTTCCTTGGACGGCGTTGTTTCTTGATCTTTCAGTGTTACTCCTTGTGGAGTATTTTGGATCAATGTTTTTTCTCTAGATTTAAACTTCCTGGGGGGCGAACGATCTTTGGGACGTTCCTCTGCCTGGATTTTTTTAGATTTGTGCCTCCTATGGGGGTAGCGCGGTTACGTTTGGATTTTGGTTTGCTTGTCGGGCGGTACGTTTGGCATTTGGGTCTCATGGGGAGAAGTTACAACATTTGGACACTTGTGTGTCCATGAGCAGTGTCTACTTATATTTATACTATAGTAGTTTGGCATTGTCACTTCCTTGAGGGTTGATCTTGGTTCCTGTCTGGTACGTTTGGACTTGTTTCTTGGGGGGGTAGTTATGGGTGTAGCTTCAGATTTTGATTACTTGGGGGATTGTGTTCTTTGGAGGTTGTTTAGATTGGGATCCTGGGGTTTATTCCCGATTGGAATCTATGGGGGTAAGTTTGGATTGCAATCCTGATGGTTGTGAGATTTTGGGTCCTTGGAGGTGTTTGGACTTTGTTTCTTGGGGGTAGTTCAGATACATTTGGACTCCTTTGGGGATTGTGTTCTTTTGGATGTGCTTAAGATTTGCGGATCCTGGGGTTTTATTAAGATTGGGACTCATGGGGTAAGTTTGCAATCCTTGAGGGTTGTTGAGATTTTGGTTCCTTGGAGGTAGTTTGGACTTTGATTCCTTGGGGGTAGTTTGCAATTTGGTTCCTTGGGGCCTTTTTTGATTTGGGTTCCTTGTGAGTTGTTGGGCTTCTGCAACTGAGAAAAGGATCTATATTCTAGGATGGGAATCTTTTGGAGGAGGACATCGTTTGCCAGGACCAGGACACAGTAATGACCCTACAGGTCGTGCCGGTACCTGTCCTAACAAGAATTGGCTTTATCTGCTCATTAAAAGCTTAGACCTTGCCTTAGCTCTCCACTGACACCAGATAAGGAGAGGAAGCTAAAGATCTGGGCAAAGAGACAGTGGAACCTACAAGATGTTCTTGGCCAGGAAAAACTACCTTGAGTTGTGCTAACCCAACCCAACAAGGCAACACAAATCCAACACACATGTTGCAGCACAACACAACCCAGGGTGACGCAATACCATATGTTGTAGGTCACCATGGTGGCCCCTTGCTGTAGGCTGGCAGCTCATTCAAAATTCATAACTTTCCTTAGGGCTTCAAACAGGAAGTGTGAGTGTGACAGATAGCACTCATCTGTATAGGCCTAAGGAGGGCTGGACTACAGAACATCTCCCCATCTCCTCATCCTGTAGAAGAAGCGGTTCTTTAGTCCTAACAGACTTCCTAGTAACATTGATTAAGATAAGCTAGTATGGACCACAGGAAGTTAGGAGCTCCCTGGATTTCAGGCAGGATCAATAGGCATTTGCACTTACCAAACAGATATGGTCAATCTATATAGAACAGTCTGGAGAAGATGTTCATCATCCGTGTTTGTGCACACTTCCACTACGAATAGGCTGGTGTAGGGAGGGGGGGGGTCTATACAAGGAAAGCCTATATCTGAAGATGGCTGAGGACACATGGGGGGTCCCTGGAGTCTGCCGTCGGCTTTGAATTATTAATGCCCCCAATTGTCCCACTCCGTGTGTTGTGACATTTGGGAGGCTCTGGGTGTAACCCTTCCTTCTCAGGATTGATCTGTAGTGGGATGAATAGCCTCCAGGCCATGTGTTGTTGGGCATTAGTTCCTCACATCCTACTGAGGAAAGTCATTTCTATGGGATAGCTAACTTGCTACAGTGCTCTGTAACTCAATCGGCTCATTGATGGAGTATGAATGTTTCCAGACATGATCCCTATGTAATCACCGCTTTATGTCTATGGGCTCGCCTACATGGCAGGTAGGGTATCAGAATGTGGGATGTATGGCAGATGCCCATCAATACCCTCGCTAATCTCATTCATCACATGATAGAAGCATGGGATGTGGCTGAGGACATCCCTGATGTACATGGTTGACATACCTGGTGTACACTGAGGAAATCCCTGATGTACACTGAGGACATCCCTGGTGTACATGGAGGACATCCCTGGTGTACACTGAGGACATCCCTGGTGTACATGGAGGACATCCCTGATGTACACTGAGGACATCCCTGGTGTACATGGAGGACATCCCTGGTGTACACTGAGGACATCCCTGATGTACATAGAGGACATCCTCGGTATAGATGGAGGACATCCCTGGTGTACACTGAGGACATCCCTGGTGTACATGGAGGACATCCCTGGTGTACACTGAGGACATCCCTGATGTACATAGAGGACATCCTCGGTATAGATGGAGGACATCCCTGATGTACACTGAGGACATCCCTGATGTACATGAAGGACATCCCTGGTGTACTTGAAAGAGATCTCCTGTGTACATAACGGACATCCTTGGTGTACATGGAGGAGACCCTAGTGTAAAAAAAGGACATATTTTGTGTACATGAAGGAGATTCTCTGTGTACATAAAGGACACCCTAGTGTACATGGAGAACATCCTTGGTGTACATGGAGGACATCATCAATGTACACAAAGGAGATCCTTTGTACTTTGTATACATGGAGGACATCCCCGGTGTACATAGAGGACATCCTTGCTGTACATAGAGGACAACCTCGGTGAACATAGAGGACATCCCTGATGTACATGGAGGATATCCCTGGTGTACATAAAAAGCATCTCTGGTGTATACTGAATAATCCCTGATGTACACTGAGGACATCCTTCGCGCACATGAAGGACATCCCTGGTGTATACTGAGGATATCCCTGGTGTACATAAAGCACATCCTTGGCGTACACTGAGGACATCCCTGATGTACATGAAGGACATCCCTGGTGTACATGGTGGACATCCCGGAGTACATGAAGGACATCCCTGCAGTACATGGAGGACATCCATGAGGTACACTGAAGACATCCTTGGTGTACATGAAGGACATCCCTGGTGTATACTGAAGAATCCCTGGTGTACATAAAAACATCCCTTGTGTACATGAAGGACATCCCTGATGTACATGAAGGACATCCCTGATGTACATGGAGGACATCCATGATGTACACTGAGGATATGCCTAGTGTACATGAAGCACATCCTTGGCGTACACTGAGGACATCCCTGGTGTACACTGAGGACATCCCTGGTGTACATGAAGGACATCCCTGGTGTACATGAAGGACATCCCTGGTGTACATGGTGGACATCTTCTGTGTACATGAAGGACATCCCTGGTGCCCTAGGCTCCTGCCTAGTTGGCCAGGTGGACACTCCACGTCTGGTAGACATTAATCCTTGTGTTGAGCCTCTCTTGGCGGGTGTTGCCCCATCTGTATCGGCTCAGTGGCGGTCCCCGTCCAGTCTGGCGCGTTCTCCATCCATCGCGGCCCAGATACATGGCGTCCAGACTCCGCCGCGCGGCTCATCCACTGATGTGCTGCCAGCAGGACTCAGACTCGTCCCGGCACCACATTCTGGAGCTGGAAGCTTGTCCTGACGCGGATTCCTCTCTCAGCGATATCCACGAGGAGCGTCTTCTCCGTATCTGCCGCGGCGGAACGTCTGCCAGATGTCAGAGAATTCTACCGACATAAATATCAGACGCTTCATCCTGGAGGAATTCTTTCATCATCCAGCGCGGCGCAGATGGTCTACAGGACGCGTGGAGTTCAGGTCGCCTAGTTTTACCTTTTATCTCTCCCTGGTTTTGCACTGCAGCCTCTTGTTACATGACTCCCAGTATATTTCAAGGAGGAGCCTGGGGGGGCTGAGAGTAACTGGTTTGGGACACACTAGACCGGGGGTGTTTTTAACATACGGGGCCCAATGCAAATTTGTTGCCTGGGGCCCCCTGTGGAGAGTTGTTGAGCTAGGGGGTGCTACCAGAAAAGTTGTTGAGCAGGGGGGTTAGTATGCTCGCAATATGTTTGCATGTGCACCAGTGCACTGTGCATCTGCATACTTCGCATAGCGGGAGAAACGGTCCTGCACAAGACAATTGTTTGTGATCTCAGTGTGTGTACAGCAATCTTCCAAATTCAAAGTCTGCTGGGGGGATGCGGCGGAGTGTCTCCTGCTTACCCTTCACTCTCCACAGAACTGATTCTTATGACACCAGGGATGTCCTCCATGTACACTGGGGATGTCCTTCATGTACACCAGGGATGTCCTTCATGTACACCAGGGATGTCCTCCATGTACACCAGGGAT
>CM070035.1:3450802-3461402 GCA_036250615.1 Ptychadena robeensis
AGGAAAACATAACTCCAGTACTAACATGTAATGTCCGAGGCAAGGTTTAACCTTGGGATCTAGGTGCAACAAGTCCACCATGGTTCATACATAACATGCTGTCCCATATTTTACATAAACAGCAGGTCTGATTCATATCATTACTCGATTTTCTAACCTATTTATACCCTTGTGACTCTGTTTCAGGTTTTCTTTGTGATCACCGGCCTATGTGGCTCTGCAAATGATTCAGATTTCCTGATTTACAGAGACATCGCCTCAAAGAGCTACGGGCACGTCTTCCTAATCAATGCAGCCGATTTAAATATTGTAAGTGTCCACTTTGTTTACAAAACTCTAAATACCGTATTTACTCGAGTAGGAGCTGACCTGAAAATAATAGGTACCTCATTTTACCCCCAAAATTCTGAAAAGACTGAATGACTTCATTATAAGCCTAGGGTGGAGAATGCAACAGCATTTATATTCTGCCTACGAATTGGGCGTTTTGCCTGTGGCATGGCGATTTACAATGTAATCCACTTAGATTCTGCACCCTTCCTCCTCCCCTTTAACCTCCTGAGCGTTTCGCCCATGGCACGGTTTTTTCATTACCGTGCCACGGGCAATCGCGGCGGAGCACAATATGCTCCGCCGCGATTTCCTGCTCAGCTGGAGGACCTACACATAAGTCCGGCGTCACTGGAGATGCCGGACTTACGCTGAAGAAAAGCGACGCCCCTCCAGTTAGACGGAGGTCTATGGCGCCGCCTACTCCCGCCCCCTTCGCGTCACCGGTGACGCGATCGGGGGCGGACCCGGAAGCATCGGCATACATGCCGATGCTCCCGACCGCCGTAAGCAGACGCCGAGACCTAGAGCGGGGCTCTAGTTAACTGGGGCTGAGTTTCATGATGCATGAAACTCAGCCCGAGTTAACTCGGGCTGAACGCTCAGAAGGTTAACATCCCTGGTGTCATCGCTGATGCCGGGCATGTGCTGGAGAAATGCCACTCCGCCTTCTGCAAATGGAGGTCAGTGGCGCCCACCCTCGTCTCACCGGCACCATAGAGATGGACCTGGAAAGATCGGCAGGTCTGCCATTGTGGAAAGTTGCGAGTGGGCTCTCTCTGGACAGGTTAATGAGCCTGAGGTTATTTAGGGGTGAGTATTGTTAGATAGTTATTTTTAGTAGCAAAGTGTAATACTTACCACATGAGACATCAACACATTTGTGCCATTTATTTATTCAATAAAATGAAAAAAAAAATCTTTCCGGCCAAAAATAATCACACAGGGGATTTGGTCCCCCGGCCCGAAACATACTACTTACATGAACCTCCAGGGAGTTTGGCTTGAGTTAACTCGGGTTAAGTTTCATCCATCATGAATCTCACCCTTATTTAACTAAGAGGAAACTTACCTGTCCGCACAATTCCCCCCCCCCCCCCCCCCCCCCCCCCCCCCCCCGGGTGATTCTGTGTATGCTGATGCTTCTGCCCACTATCACGTCACCGGTAGAGATGGTTGAATTTTTCGACTTCCCAACTTTGTGAGCTGATTGCAAAGCCTCTGAAATGGTATCATCACTAAACTTGCTGGAGATATAAAGAAGGGTTGTGGGAACATTTAAGAAAAAAAAATTTTGCTCTAGCACATGTAGTTTTTGCATAAATTAAGTTCAAAATTAGAGTCGAAATTCCATTTTCAAAATTTCAACTTGACTTTGAACTTAATTTGTGCAAAAAAATTTGTGTAAGAGACAAACGCTTTTGTTGGTAGTATACCCCCCAACCCTTCTCTACATCTCCAGCAAGTTTGGTTATGATACCATGTTCAGGGGCTTTGCAATTAACTCGAAATCGCCGAAATGGTTGAATTTTTGAAAAAAAAATGCGACCATCTCCAGTCACTGGTCACACAAAGGGGGCGGGGCTGGGCCGCACCATAAACCTCTATGTAAATGGAGGGGCGTTGCTGTTTCCCAGCACTGGTGACGCCGGAATCTTGCTAGCCACCTCCAAACGGGCTGTAAATTGCACCGCCATTTTTTATGCCTCACCACACTCGGCTGTGACCTGCTTTTTTTTTTAAAAAAAAGGGCACCACGTGTGTAACGCCCAGGAGGTTAATGAGCATTCATACTTTGCAGTGTCTGGCTCGCACAGTGATTCTGGATTATCTCCCGCTTTTCTAGGTGTTTAACTATTTGGATTTCACACTGTCAAGGCCGGCCAACAGCTCCCAACAGCTTTTCTCCAGAGACTATGAAGATGAGAGCAGCTCCGATACGTTTCCTGTATCCGATAATTACACTTCTCTGATGGTGACCACAGATGGAGCGATCTCCTTATTTCAAATAACAGGACCTGACTGTAAGAGCCTTCTATATTAGAGATTTATGTTTTCATTTTTGGTGTGTGTGAAGTCTGTGTAATGCAAAAAATTACTTATTCACAAAAAGGCTTGACACAGAGACAGTTGGGAAGGGACTTCATCACATTATCTCTTTACAAACCTATGGAGATACGTTTTCACCATTTCTCACAATTATATAGTGTAGTCATCTAGTGGTGAATCATTGTACTGCAGGCAGGTAACCCCCCTGCAATGCTGGTGGCTATAGAGAACTAAGGATAGCTAATGCCAGGGCTGGAAGGAACAGCAGGCATAGATATAGTTTTAGGTTGTAAAGTGCTTCTCCACCATTGTGATGGCTCACAGGTAAGTAAAAATTCACTTGATTATGGGTTGTCTTTATATGTTGAAGAAACAAGTATCATGATTTTTTTTTAGCTGAGCAGATACTGCAAAATGTTACTTCAAATATAAAGTTTTTCCAAGATAACAGTCCACAAAGCAGAGTATGTGCTAGGGCTAGGGATTATTTTCTTACTGGAGGGAAGTGTGTGTTTAGCATAATAAGATGCACAAATGTATTTCAGGCATTAGGTTATTTGTTTGTCAACCTGCCTCAGTCTTGGTTACTCTTCTTAAGCTAGGCACACATGGGTAGATTTGTAAAAAGATTTGAGTACAATCAATCAACGTGCACGGTCACGGCGATTGATTGTACTCTAATCTGCTTACAATCCTACCAGTGTGTGCTTTTCTTCGAGCGGATTTAATAGAGCCCGCTGGAAGGAACTCGATTGAACGGGTTTCCAACATTTTGGAAAACCCTGTTCAATTACCAATACTTTACATGAAGAAGAATCTTCATGTAAAGTATAGGAAAAGCCGGCTCTGCTTTCTTCACACAGCCGGCTGTCAGCTTTAACTCCGCCCAGGCTCAGTGTGAAAGGGGTTTAGTCAGCGTTCTTCACTAAAGCCGACTGAAGCTGCTGTGAGAGGCTGAATGGATTTCTTCCCAGCTTCTATCCCGTGTGAATGTCTAATTCACAGGTGCTAGAGGCTGGGAAGAAACATGTGTCCTGGAGGTCCCCATTGAACGGGAATCGATGTGCCTATGTGGTGCACAATTATTTCTGTTCAATTGATCCCCGATCAATCACAGCGTGGTGACGTCACCAAGCTGTGATTGATCAGGGGGTCATTGCACAGGAATTTACCCGTGTATGGCTAGCTTAAGTTGGTTTCTTCAGTGACCAGACTGGACCTGTTGTCTAAGCATATATACAGTAGACATGTACTGAGAACCATGGGCTAATGGGGCCTGAGGTCATTTGGCCACATCACAATCTGCAACTCATTAATTCTGGCTCAGTAGCCTATCTACTTCTCCAAGGTCCAGTTCCCTCCTAGAAAAACCAAGCCAACACCTCATTGGATGCCCCTGGTGGTTGGTTACCTTTTCCCTTCACATGCGGATCTATATATGTCCTTCCAGTCATATAACTACTGTTGAAAATGTGCCACAAATTTGAAGTCACATTCTTGTTATCTGTTTCCGCAGCCTCTTACGAAGACATCAAAACAGCCGTGAACGAGAGCTGGGGTGGCATGTACATTGTAAAAAATCCCACTCTTGGAAACTGGACCGTCAAGGTTGAGGGAAGCGGCAAATATTCCGTCCGAGTTGAAGGATTTTATGGTGAATATCTGGTGATCTTGTTCAAATCTAAAGGCCCCCATACACGTGTCGGATTCCCACCGGATTCCGGCACGATCGATTCCGGGCGCGTGCACGCGAACCGATCGTGCCGGAATCGCATGCAGCCCATCTTGTCCGATCGATCAGGTCCGATCGTTCAGGGGCTCAGAATCGGATCCGACAGAGAACCAACATGTTGGTCTTTCTGATCCGATTCTGCACAGATCAGGGGGAGTTGCCATTTGTGAGGTGGACGATCGGACACGGAATCGTCCCGGAATCCGTTGGACAAGGTGGTATGCAGCGATGGATACTCTTAATTGGCCGATTGATCACACCTGCGATTCTTCGATCGGATGGGTGATCGACTGGCCATGGAATCCGACACGTGTATGGCTAGCTTAACACATGGTACAGGGTAGGGTAAAGAAGGGTTCAACTGTAGCTTTGCCTGGGTTAACAGGTCCTTTTTGGATTTGGATGCCTATGCTCATAATTTCTGTAAATCACAGATGTCATACATTGTCCATGCAGGCTGGTAGGGGTTAACTCTTAAGGGAATGTTTACAGTCACAGTTCACCATCACCTGTGAGGCAGGAATGGGGTCCAAACTTAGGAGCTATGTTTCAAGCAGTCACTACCAGCTGCTGAGAGTTGAGGCCCTAAACTAGAAAGTAGAGGAACACAGGTGGACCAAAGATTTCCTTTAGATCTCCTTTTGTTTTACCAAAACCATGTAATATAAGGGACTTTTGAAACCATCAAGTCTACCTATGTTCAATAGCAGAGGACCTGGCACTACATAGTTGTTGGTAGATCTAAAGGTTATCTGACAGAGAGATCTAAAGGTGTATGGCCAGCTTTAGTGGGGATTCATGTTTCTTCTCGTCCTGGCCAGGTATGGCACTTCCTTTGGAGTCCGCTTCACCAACTTCGGGAAGATGAGGAAAAGGTTGCCCTGGTCCAAAGGGACACCCTTTAATTTGTGGTGGGTGTGTAGTCACCCCACGGCACTAGCTTAGTGGACAGCGGCAGTGGCCCAGAGAGATGGGAGCATCTGGCTCTGAGCAGAGACATGGCAGAAAAAAGCCTGCCAAACATTTCAATTAGACTATATATAAGGAGGAGAGTCTAAGCCAGTTTTTGGGCAGATAACTCAACAAAAAAAAGAGGGAAAGAGCCTGACCTTGCCTTCTAGAATTTTCTCAGCAGCTGTTCTACAAAAAAAGTAACATTTTCTTAAAGCTATTGTGAGAGATTAGCGGTAGAGCGGCAAGGGCGGTACCCCCTTGATGGGTCCCCAGCAGGTGAAGGAGGCACAGCAACAAGATTTTCAAGTGAAACACACAAGTGATTTATTGTGCAAGTCCATATAAAATATTTACAAGCAAGGCAGTAGAATCCACAGGAAAATGTAATCCATAGCAAACAAAGTCTTTGTAGTTCAAACCTTGGTTACCACACAGGTACAACAGCTCCCAGATCACACACAGTGCTGGTTCCAGAAAGGAGAGAGTCTGACTGAGCGGATTTTATACAGCTCAAACCACCTCTAATTAGCTGACAGGACACAGCTGGTCCTACTCTGCACCAGGCCAAGCAATTCCAGCTCCCTCTGCTGGTCAGATAGTGAAGTACTCGGCATATTGCCGGTATCTAGGACACACATACCTCCCATACTGGATACAACCAGAGGATTTGACAGGCCTCCTGTCACACTATATACACACATATACAGGCTGTCATGGTTTATATACAGAAACACATATATACATGTGATATATACACAGGGAAGTGTAAAACCACCTTACTACAAAGTCGGGAGGGGTTGTGGGCAGCTGCCTGCCAACTGCCTGCCCTAACCCTTACAAGGCCTGACATCATACACTTCTTCAGGCTTAGCTAATCCTAATGGTATGCACTTGGTCCCCTTGGGCAAGCTACAGCCCTTGGACCGAAGACTGTGGGTATTGCCCAAAAAAACCAATTGGCACACTTTGTCTAGAGAATTAATTTACATTTATACAGATATGGTTATTGATCTTGTATTGTCTCAATAATTCATTGTATATTTTTCTCTTTTTCAGGTACCAATATTTCAAGTAAGTACAAATAAAATAAGAAAATAACGTACCAACATATTAGTGATTAGCTCCAAACGGGGCTCCAAAAACATCAATCCACACAATTGTTTTCCTTTTTAGGGCTCCTGTCCACATTTATTGGAGCACATAGTCCAAAACACAAAGTTACCCTCACAGGGGTTAATATCAGCCAAACAAAAAGTCTTTGAAAAATGCCAACCCTTCTGGCTTGTGTCCAGCTTCCCAGCAGGAACAGGTCCAGGCCTCACACGCTCTGTGAGCCCCCTGTTTCCACGTCTCGGGTAGCCACAGGTCTAGGCCCCACACTCCTTGTGTGCCCCCTGTCTACCCTCAGAAGCCCATGGACTCCTACTTGGTCTGAAGCCATGTCTCCAATTTCTATCAGGAGCCCTGACACTGTGGTCTCCTTTTCTGGAGACACACCCCACTCCACTCACCTGCAAACAGGTGTTAACCCTTTGCGTGTTCCTGGGGGAATAGGCCCACCTAGTTCCATCCTCCCTATCCCAGAGTTCGGGACCACATAATCAAAATGAAATAAAACACTGTTCAGCAGCCAACTGTTGCTGAGCAATACTTTCACGAACTCCGCCCAGGATACACTCAATGGGAACACAGTCTGGATGTAAGGGAAATATGCCTCTCTGGCAGGACCCGCCCCAGCGGTCCTGTATATGATATTTATTAAATAGTACCAGTAACAGCTGCCTGTCCAAAAACATTCATAATACAAGGAAAAACAAACAAGGAAAAACAAGGAATCTCTTTGTAAAAATTTTATCATCACCGAATCCCATACCTCAAGTTTTTCTTTATTGATTAAGGGAAAATGGACAGGAAGCCACGTCATTTCCGGCATTTGGACGTCACTTTCGCATTCCAAATACAGGAAGTGATGTCACGGACGTCACTTCTGGTATCTTGAGGTTTACCTCCCCTCCCTCCTATTTAGTACCTGCCTAACTTAGTAGGGAGGGGGCGTTACTGGGCCTCCTAACTTCCCAGCCTGCACAAGTAGAGTGGGAACTGGGATTTAGCGTGTTTCCCCTATAATAGGAGAATAATATTGGAGATAACTGGTGATAAGTTATCCTGATAAATGGTATTTGTTAAATCTTGATTTTTAACAGCTTTACTTGCATACATTGCATACATTTGGTGAAATTTTTGCCATCAAACATGCGCCATTGATGTAATAAATTATTCGTTTTCATGTAATCTGGAAAATATGCGAATATCTGCCTTTTTTATTGTGAAAATCATTTGAAGGTAAGATTTACTAGAAATCACGAATTCTCAAATTTCTCAAATTGCAATAATTAGCAAACATGGATATTGCCTATGCTGCTCATCGCTATTCCCAGCCAAATCCCGATTTCAATAACTTTTGATATCTTTCAGATTTTAAAATAGGGGTAACTTAGGAGGGAGGCTGCACTCACTCTAGCACCCAGGTGGCCAATCTGTGGCCCGGGGGCCACATGCGGCCCTTTTGGTGTTCTTCGGCGGCCCCCCTCAGTCCTCCACTTGCAGACCCCAAAACATAACTGTTAATGCATGGGGCAAAGCAACTCACCTGTCTGCAGAATCAAAGGTTATGTACCATATCAATATAATCAATGGCTTTGATGATATCTATGAGGCACATGACCTTTAATGATATACATGACACAAAACATGCATTACCATACTACATACCGTATTTTTCGGACAATAAGACACACTTTTTTTCCTCCTAGAGTGAGGGGAAATCAGGGTGCGTCTTATGGTCCGAATGCAGAAGTACAGGGGCCTTTTTTTACTTACGGTACCGTGGTGTCCCCGGCTGCACCGATCTCTGCCGCGCGCGCCGATCTCTGTGTTCCTCCTCTGTGTTGACTGTAGTCCAGCGTGCGCCACTTGTGGCCGCCCACTGAGGCGGCGCAGATCGGCATCCATCAAATCAGTCAACCCTTCTGACACGCCCCACAACTGCCGCACGCTGGACGTCAGTCAACACAGAGATCGGCGCGCGCGGCAGAGATCGGTGCAGCCGGGGTCAGGCAACACAGAGGAGGAACACAGCGGCAGACAGCAGCCAGATTTTCCAGGGCAGATTCAGCTATTCTGTATAACTGTATGTGATATGCTTACGCAGCTCACTTTTCTCCACCGCACAGAGCCCTTCGTGGCAGGAGAGACACACATCTCCTTTTGTTTTACCAAAACCTCATGTAATATGAGGGATTCTAGCCAATCTAGTCTGCCTGTATTTAATCGCTTTATGGTACAATTTGGTTCAGAATATTTTTTTCTTGTTTTCCCCTTGGTGCGTCTTATGGTCCGGTGCGTCCTATGGTCCGAAAAATACGGTAGTTCCCTAATACTCGAAGTATCATTTAAAACAAATGTTGTTATTTAAAAAATGAAAAATGTTGTCTTCTAGCTATGCATGCTGTAATTTTTTTCATTAAAAAATACTTATACAAGTCAGTATACATTGAAAATGTTAGGTGCTGCCCTTTAGTGATGCAGAGGGCCGCACTGGTGGCCCTTCATATCAACTCAGTTGGCCACCACTGCTCTAGCAGCTTCCTCACACACTCCTTAGAGGGGAGACATATGCAACAGTTTCCCCATGGCACCACCCTTCCCCGTGTGAGGAAGATGACGATGTGCTGTGAAGTGTGCTCTCTAGTGACATTAGTTCAGTTGTGGCTGAAATTTAGTACTGCAGGGGGATTTTTTTCTCTTATTGATTTGAACACTTCAAATATTTTCTTTCTTGTTTTCCTGCTCTAAAAATACGATATATTAAAATTGGAATACTGGGTTAAACGGAAATTATTTAATGCATTGAATAACTAGGTGGGTTAACAGACGGGCTCATAATAATATTAATCCATTTTATCTCTTAGCTACCTCAAACTGTTCCAAATGCCATCCTCAAGCTACTTGTGAAGACTACTTCGGCTATCTTCAATGCTCCTGCAAGAGCGGCTTCATAGGAGATGGCTTCAATTGTTCTGATGTTGACGAATGCGCCTATTCCTGGTCAAATAAATGCGGCTATTTCACGTGTGTGAACACACTTGGTTCATACACCTGCTCGTGTCCACCCGGTTACCACAATGACAGTGTAGCCGGTTGTGTTGATATCAACGAGTGCTCCAGCCCTGATCTAAACATTTGTGGTTCAAAAACAACGTGCATCAATTACATTGGTTCTTATACATGTGAGTGCGCTCCAGGATACTTTGGGGATGGCTACACTTGTGAGCTGGATGAGTGTGCCGCTGGGGTTTGTGGTTTGGGGGTAGAATGTGTCAAATATTTTGGCTCCTATTCTTGTTATGACCCATGCCTCAATTACACCACCCTTAATGATCCGTGGAGAAGCACGTCATATGAAGAGTATTACTATAACTGTGACAATGAGAAGAGGGGATGGTACCGCTTTGTAGGCAAGGGAGGTGTAAAAATGCCAGAAGATTGTGTATCTGAATTGAGATGCGGCACAGCTGCTCCGATGTGGGTCCAGGGATCTCACCCATCAATCGAAGACGGGATTGTGAATCGTACGGCCTGTGCGTCCTGGAGTGGAAATTGCTGTATGTGGTCAAGAGTGATACAGATTAAATCTTGTCCAGACAACTACTATGTGTACAAATTAGATGGAACACCCAAGTGCTCTTTAGTCTACTGCACAGGTAAACCCTACTTTATATTATTGTGATATCTAGAAGGGTGAACCCCTGTGTCATTAAACATGTGACTGGTTCCTTGCAGATCCCTCCTCTGCCCCTGACAATTGCAAATGTGCAGCGGCTGAACAATGCGAATTTACTGATGGGAAATATGGATGTGTCTGCAGAGATGAATTTAAAGTTTCTGGTAATTATATTATGTGATTTGCCATCAGTTGTCATATATAAGGCTATAAAGTATTCATAAATAATATTCATATATTCACGGCTGAAAAAATAGCTGAATTGGGTTCCTTTTTATATCAATATCAGCAAGTAAACCTCAGATTTTTTATAGAACAGACCAGAAATGCAAAATACAGCCTTAAGCATCACAACTGTCCGACCATACTGTTATAGGGCTGCCATCAGGTCGGTACAGGGGGCCCTGCTGGCCCAGGCCCGACATCTAGGGGGGGCGAGGTGGTCCGCTGGCCGGTCAGTGCCATGTCTGCCACTGTTGGCAACTGGGTTATCATCATGTGCACTGTGTAGAGGCACAGAAGGAGTGAAGCTCTGATCTGCATAGCCATCGGCCTAATCCCCTGTGCATTCAGAGGCATAGACTGTGTATCACATGCTCGTGAGACAGGGCCCAACTCATCTAACGATCACCGTACACCCCCCCAAGAAAGCATCTCTGGTCACTGACGGAGAGCTCTTCAGGGGGGCTACTGCTTGTCATGAAGCAGCAGGTGTGGACCCACTGTGCCACGTGTCCTACCTCCTCTAAGGG
>CM070035.1:3502751-3519164 GCA_036250615.1 Ptychadena robeensis
CATCAGCATTGGACCCGTCAAACTTATATCTGAGATATCAGGTAAATTCCAGAAAATGAACGACTTTAGGTTCATCTAATCCTATGAAATATTTGAAAGTGTAATTGTTAGGTTTTGATAAGTTTTTGTGGATGTCATCAAGTCAATGTGGTTGGAAATCCAAAACTTTAGAATTGTCACTTGAACAAGGTGTGAAGGAAAGGTTGTCTAATAGGGACAATATTTGTGACAACTCTAATGATTGCCTCTCACATTGTGTTTTGTCACTAGGACAGGTGTAGCACTGACACCCGTGGGTGCTGCTGTGTGTGAATGGGACCTGAGTAGTAGTAACTGGCTTGGAGGCAGAAGTATGCTTTAGAACTGAAGAAACTTTATTCACCGTATGCACAGTACAAGTGAAATAGCAGCTTTGGAGGAGAGAGGGTTAGGGTAGGCAGGATGCAGACACAAGGCAGGGTCACCTTTTCCTCACAGTACTTCCTCACAGTACACTTGGACAGGTCTCACTCTCCTGTGACACCACTTCAGCCTCACTGACACTTGCTTCTGAGGAAATCTGATGGCCCAGCCCTTTCAAACGTAGCAGCTCTGACCAATTAAGCACCTTGCAGATTCCTCACAGTATTCTCTCACAATACTTCTTCTATGAACACTTGAATGAACAGGCCTCACTGTATTCTCTCACAATAAATCTTGAAGGAGCAGGCCTCACTGTACTCTCTCACAATACATCTTGAATGAACTCTTGTATGAACTGGCCTCCCACTTCTAGCACCTCCAGTAACTGCACTTTAGCTGGCTTCCTTCCTTCCTGACCATCTATTGCTATGTCCTCGCAAGGCACACACACACCTCAGATTCCAGTGACTCCCAGGATCCACCTCTGGACAGCAGCTTTTCTCCTGCAGGTTACTCAGCAGTGGAGACAAACAGGACTTGAATCGCAGTAGCACGCAGCACCATCTCTCAGCACTATCTCTCAGCCATCAAACCAGGGAAAGCAGCCCCTGGCCTGACATACAGCAACACATCCCCAGGGCCCCAGAGGGGGGACACCCCAGGGAAAGAACTCCTGAGCAGAGGTGATCACTCATATATATAACATTTAGCACCCCCTACCAGAATCTTCTATCTCTGGGCAGATTGAAAGTATCACTTCTGCACAGAGCTCTGTCAATCACCAAATATATACATTTTCTCCGCCTCTCTGTCTAGGCAGCTGTCCTAGCTGGCAAACAACCTCTAGAAACACACTTAACCCCTTAAACACTAGTCACCTCTCACAGAGGGGCTACACAGGAAAAGGTAAACTTTAGACAGCAAATATAAACTTGGGAAGGGCTTAGACCAATGATGGCGAACCTCTCTGTGGGCACGCAAGCTGTCAGCCAGCACAGAGGAAAACTGCAGCCTATTGGCTTTCAATTATGTCAGTTCTATTCTTCTCTCTTGTGATTGCACACAGCACCCCATACCCTCTGTTCTATCTTATAAGAAAATAGAGTGTGTGTTTACATGTTTCATGCATGTATATGATGTGTATGTGTAATTCAGGTTAAATCGCCATGCCAGTGTCCCGTCGAAATGTGTTCCCCGTCTAAATCTGCTCCCCCTGTAGCACCCAATCACCAACAGGGGGAGCACTTCTAGAGGGAGCTGGTATCGATCGGGGACCCATCAAAAGCAGTACTCGTCAACCTGTCACCTATGGCGGCTACTGTGTCCATGCACCCTGGTCTCCATGCCCACTGTCATCGCATGAACTTCGGTATGGGTGGTGCCACATAGATGGGGAGCTCATATCGATGGGTGCAGCCAAACACCAGTTCATGCGACCTTTTCCGCATGACATTGTGTGCTACAGGGGGAGCAGATCTCGACAAAAGGCATGCACACAGCAGCCACCGAGGTGACAGGTTCGCGGGCACTGCTTTCCTTTGGTTCCCAATCTATAGCAGCTCTCCCCTCGCCTATCTAATCTCATGACATATGACACATTGAGATAAATCAGTTGGGTTTGTGTTTCAGTTTGGGCACTCGGCCTCTAAAAGTTTCACCATCACTGGCTTAGACCATTTCCTTCTCTACAATAAAGTGGAAGTTATTTGCGTAATGTTAAACCTTCCTAGCGGTCAGCCCCTACACAGTGCGGTACAGATGTTTGCAGCAGCTTGAATTTGGCGATGCCAGTGATATGGACCGGGAAACCGACAACCCTCAATTATAATAGAGGTCTATGGCATGACCCCCACACCGATGGGTGGTCCCGGAATAGCTGTGGCTGGATAGAGAATCGCAGCTATTCCGCAGCGACTTGTTACTTTATCTTAAGTTGAAAACAGTGAGAATTTTGGGGGATTAGTTTCCTCTAGCTTTGCATGACACACTAGTATTAGGATACTCTCATTCATTAGGGGAGCAAGTGCCAGCCATTAGGGTTAGTTAGGGTTGAGAATGAGCTGGCTTTTAGGGTTAGGGCGGGTCGTTAAGAGATTTAGGCTATGTATCCAAAGCATTTGTGCTCCGTCAGGATCCCCTTTGTTATGCTTGGCAGGGTCCCAACGGATCACATACACTTTACCTGCCTGGCGGATGCTCTGTTTAGACATCCGCTGATGCAGGTAAGTTAACCCCTGCGACAGCGGAACAGCTCAGCACTGTGAGAACAGAGCATCTGCCAAGCAGGTAATGTGTATCTGATCCGTCGGGACCCCCGCTAAGCACTTTGCTTAACATAGGGGGCCCCGATGGATCACACAACGCTGTGGAAACATTGCCTTAAGCTAGCCATACACTCTGAGATTAAAATTACGATCCATTAAAACCGACCAATGAAAGCATTTTATTGGCCTGAAATCTGCACATGTCCACATGGACCGACAGATAAAATACGATAGTAATTGCCGTTTTTTTCGATCGTAATTTATTGGACATGTTGAAATTTTTTTATTGGTCTGGGAACATCTGGAAACTTCATAGTGTTTTCATAGTGTTTACTAACCAATCAGTGCCGATGCAGATCATTAGCATATTAAAACTTCCAGCCCCGGCATGTTGCTGACACTGACATGGTGGCTGTTTCCACAGCATGTCGTCTACGTACTAGTAGTAGCAATGGGAAGAATATAGTATAATGGCCAGAGAGAAATATCAATACGTTGTAAAGTGCCACACCCCGAAATACATTGAAATACACATAGAAAAATTATACAGAAATTGGGTTTTTAAGGCACAGGACTCATGAAGTAAAGCAGTGAATATATTTATTCATGGAGGAATAGACCTGTACCATACAGAGGTCTATTCTCAAATTAGTAATTTGACAATAGACCTCTGTATGGTACAGGTCTATTCCTCCATGAATAAATATATTCACTGCTTTACTTCATGAGTCCTGTGCCTTAAAAAACCCAATTTCTGTATAATTTTTCTACTAGTAGTAGCAATCTTTAAGTATTTATATGTGTGTATATTAATAAATGTACTATAACGTGAACAGACCAGAGAAAGGGAAAGGGTTTAAAGTTTTATTGTCTATTTTATGATAATAGATCGTAATTATAATTTTTTACGATCCTATACATTTTTTTTACATTCAGTATAGCACTTGCTTGTGTTTTCTATGTACATGTTTGATAATGTGTTGTCAGTGATATATCTATATATATATAGATGTGCATTATATATATATATATGGACAATTGGTTACAGGAAATGGGAGAGAGAAACACCCCCCAAAACCAGTAAAAGATTCCCCCCAAAAAAGGATTTTCAGGGGCAAGGGGACTTTAACGGCCACTGTTATGAATCATAGTATAGAAAGGTGAATCAAGGTATAAGATGTATATAATGTATTTAATACATAGTATTGGTTAAAATCATGAACATAGACAATCGCAATGTTGGCTGATATCAATACAGAGCACAAGTGGGATATTCAAGAATCCCTACAAACAGTCCATCAAATACATAAATAAATAGGTGTGGATAAGAATGACCATAGATAATAAAAAGTATATATAAAATATGATGATACAATGGTTGTCAGGATAAGGGATCCTGCTTCAGGCAGCAGGATCCCTTATCCTGACAACCATTGTATCATCATATTGAACATAGACAATATATATATATATATATATATATATATATATATATATATATATCACAATGGGCGATATAAACGGCGATTCATTTCGATGACATTCTCGAGAAAAAAAAAAATCGATCCAAAATTGGATTTTCAATGTGGTAGCTTTTTTGCAGAATATTACGATCTAAACCGATTCTGACGTCGGGATACATTGGTCTGTTTTAATGGATCGTAATTTTTTTAATCTCAGAGTGTATGGCTAGCTTTAGGGTTAGTTAGGATGAGCTGGCTGTTAGGGTTAGGGCAGGTCGTTAACAGATGTACTGTTGCCCCAAACTTCCTACCCCTAGGAATTCGGGGGGTTATGCTCACTTCTTGTCTGCTAAAATGGCAGCAGGTCAGGAAGAAAGGAAAACTGAGCCATCGATGGCAGTAAAAAAGCCAATGGAAAATTTTTTATATTTTCCCATTCTCTCCCAGAAGAGAAGTTTTCATTTTAGATCAACTAAGTAAAAGTACAAAGAAAGATCAATGTATCTCTTAAATGATGCTCTGTAAGTAATCAAACTTTTGTCTTTCTCCTTTGCAGCTTCATCCTCCGGCACAACTGGTAAATATCTGTTAATGATAAGTTTTCTGCAATTTGTAGCTTATGCAAATGCCTGTACTGCAAATCTTTACACGAGACTCCCCTAGGTCAATACTTCAGTCTAGCCAAAGCTGAATGTGCACAGGACTGAGGAAGCACATGCTCCATAGTACGATCACATACAAATCAATTGAAATACCTAGAAAACCCGTCACGTGTGTGGGGGCCTTTAAGCATGCAAGGTATCCTACCTGAGACCAAGGAGACTGATAGAACCCCAGGAAGCATATCCAAGAATGTAGCTGAAGTCATGTCAGGAGATAAGTCCAATAAGCAGATTAGACCAACGATTAGGGAGGAGAGTGGTCAAAAATCAAGTAAAGATCGGTGCAAGAGAGGTCAAATGGTCCAAGATCAAAACAGAAGTAATCAGTATAGAGATTTAAGCTGTACAGGCAAACTGCCTCCATCACAGGCACAGACCTAAACCAGATAAGGACTTTTATCTGCACAAATGGGCAATCCTGAGATATAACAGATCTTGATCAATACTGTCAACCCGGCAAAAGTCGGGTTTATGCGTCTTTCCCGGTCTTTCTCAAAATCATGAATTTTTCTGTGATTTTGAAATCAGGGTTACTTTCTTGGAAATCAGGGTTACCCCGCTTGTGAAGGTGATGTGCGGTGTGGGAAGTAAGAATGGAGAGTAACGCCCCCTCCCTCCTAAGTTAGCCAGCTACTAAATCGGAGGGAGGAATGTTAAATTTCTGTGACATCACTTCCTGGAGGTAGTGGATCCTGTCACCAGTTTTGTGGTCATCCAGAGATTGTCACATGGATCAGCTGATATCCACATAACCCCAGGATACCGCACAAATTGTGTGAATAACAAATAAAGGACAACAAAGACTTTTAATACATTTCATTTATTGATCTGCGATCATATGATAATGTTGATGCTGAGATATCCTTTGTTATGAGATCTTTTTTATACCTGTATTTAACCGGTTTTAAATCCTCAACACGAGGTAAGGTTTAAGGATCGGCGGGCCACATTTAAAGTCCCCTTGTCTTTGCCTTTGGGCAAAGAAAAACAAACTGGAGAGACACTGGACCCGATTGACTTTCGGAGCTCACTGCCTCTCCACCCCTCCCTTTTTTCACTTCCTGTGTTTGGAAGTCAAAAGTTTCAGCCAATTCCTGAAAGTGACGTAAGTGACCTAGCTTCCAGTCATTTTTACCCTTAATTAAAAAGAAAAAAGTTGACAGGTATGATCCTGATGGGGATTGGAATTTTTTCCTACTTACTGTATTTTTGCATATTTATAAGACAGACTTTTTCTCCAAAATGTGGGGGAAAATTACCTAAACAATTCATGTATGTTTAGGGCGACCGACAGAGCGTGTATATGTCAACTGGGCTGAAGCTGGCTGAGATACAGACACTTGGCCAACCAAATGGGACCTATTGGCACTATTTTGTTTGTTTAGATAGTTTGTCAACATGATAACAATGAACGCTATAGAGGGTGAGAATAAGGTCCCAGAATTTTGTGAAAGCTAACGCATTTCAGACCGTTTCCAGTCTTCCAAACCAATAGATGGATTTTATTCATCAATAGCTCTGTTATTATTACGCTTGGAACTGACTTTCTATTTCTCTTTGTTGTTTCAGGGTCTTCATGTTCCGTTCATCTTGTACCATTTATCATTATGTTTGGATGGTTCCTTATGATGTTCCCAAAAATATAACCCCGCCATGTACTGTTCCCATGTATTTTGGCATTGATCGAGTATTATGTTGTACAATTATTCTGTTGGGTTCATATATGTATACAGATCAGTGACAAGCGAGTTGGGGTGAGCTGTGTAAAATGTAAATGGAGAAAAAGATCTGCAAATCATTGAACCCCCATATTTTTGCAACATATTACATATTAAAATTAAGACTTGTTATTAGTTTATGATAAATTGATATTCATGTTGACGTTATTACCAGCAACATGTTTCAAAAAAGGTGAGGCAGGGTCATGTGCACCTCTGTTTTTCATCACTTTGTACACACTTGGGAACGCAAGGATTCCTATGGTTTTTAAAGATGTCCTATTCTTAATGACCGTTTTTTCTTTAATTTCTTTTGTGTAAGTCGAAATTTCAAACTTTACAAAAATACCCCAAAACACAGGGATGCGTTGCGTTAGCGCATTAAGGGTTAGCACACCCCCTTAATGCAGGGGTTGCGTTAGGATGTGTTGGGACATGTGTCAAGGATTAGAGATAGTCGAATTTTTAAACTTGCTGAATTTGTGAGCTGATTGCAAAGCCCCTGAATATGGTATCATCACCAAAATTGCTGGAGATGTAGAGAAGGGTTGGAAGAACATTTGAAAAAAAAAAGTTTTGTTCTAGCACATGCCGTTTTTGCATAAATTAAGTTAAAAAACAAAGTCGAAATTCAGATTTTCGAAATTTTGACATGACTTTGAACCTAAATTGTGCAAAAACTCTTTGTGTTACAGACATACTTTTTTCTTTGGCATATACTGCCAACCTTTCTCTACATCTCCAGCATGTTTAGTGATGATGTAGTTCAGGGGCTTTGCAATTAACTCGAAATCATCGAAATGGTCGAATTTTTTAAAAATAATTCGACCATCTCTATCAAGGATGCGTTATTGACACATCTGCGTTTTTCCTTTATTCCCTCCTAACGTGTCAAAAATGCATACCCATACCTGCTTTGGGTTGCGATAATGTTGACGCAGGGCTTTGTATTGACATTAATGCAACGCAACCTAATGCAGGCAATAAATGCTTTGGGTTGCGATAATGTTGATGCAGGGCTTTGTATTGACATGATGCAACGCAACCCAACGCAGGCAATAGATGCATGCGTGTACTAGTACATGGATTTACAGTAGATGTGTCAACATCCCTGCATTGGACATCGGTCGAACATAGAACATAGCCTTATGGTGCACAGGTGCGAGTAGATCTTCATCTGTACTGCACTGTAGATGTTAGCAGAGAGACCCGCTGACATAAACAATTACAAAGCAGTAGAGATGGTCGATTTAAAAAAAAAATACAATTCGACCATTTCAAGTTATTGCAAAGCCCCTGAACATGGTATCATCACCAAACTTTCTGAAGATGTAGAGAAGGGTTGGGGGGTATACTGCAAACAAAAAAGTATGTCTCTAACAGAAACAGTTTTTGCAGAAATTAAGTTCAAAGTCAAGTAAAATTTTTGAAAATCGGAATTTCGACTTAAATTTTTAACTTAATTTATGCAAAAACTACATATGCTAGAGCCATACTTTTTTTTAATGTTCCCACAACCCTTCTCTACATCTCCAGCAATTTTGGTGATTATACCATTTTCAGAGGCTTTGCAATCAGCTCACAAAGTTAGCCGAAAAATTCGACCATCTCTACGTAGCAGTACTAGATGAAAGGGCTGCCGGCCATCTGGGAGCCTGTGTATGTGAGAGCTGGACTCATGCTTGTTTCCAAATTGTTGTACTATTTGCTTGTGGAGTCTGTTTGATTTTTCGCTTTACAAGCTTAACTGTTTACTTGCTGTGGATATTGGGTTTGAAATAAAAGTTAATTATCTCTGTTTTAATTTACTTTTTGTTTTTTAGCCATATGCCTCAATATAACTTATGATTTTCAACTTTTGTTAAACAAATTCTTAACTACATACAATCAACAAATAAAAAAAAATGGGCAGTACAGAGTTGAACCATGTCATGACATGAGAAAGCAAGCAATTCAAACAATAAAGTCATTTGCATTCCATTATAAAATGTGGTCCAAGGGATGGGGGTAAGCTGGTCAAAAACGCAGGTTAATACTCAGGGCTGTTTCCAAACAGCCCAAAACCTTGGGGTATTATGCACAAGCACCCTGTCACAGATCGCCGTGTCACCCGTGCCTTCTAGTTATCGACCCCTGGACCGTCTTCGACCACCCCGTTTTGCCGCCTGCCCCGACTACCGCCTGTCTGACCACATCTATGTCTGCCAACTGTATACCGCAACTTCAATATTTCCGCTGTCAGCCGCTGCCAAATCAGTGTTAGTTTGGGACCGCAACCTGGGAGCCTCCCGCAGCAAAGTTCCACCATTCCTTGTGGAATGCTCTGGTGAATACCGGGGGCTCCTTTGACTCTGCACCCTGGTTTATGCTTGTTTGGTGGCACGGTGGGTCCACTTCTCTCGTGGTTCACCCGTGACACACCCCTTCGAGTGTAGGTAATCTTTTCCAATCTTATTTGGGATACCACACTATCAACCCAAGAAAAAGGGGCCGATCCAGGAAAATCATGAACATTGACAAGGTTGCCCAAACTTATGCACCCCACTGTATATTCTATGTTCCTTCCTCTGTCTTGTTGTGTCAGTGCTTCCCCAAACTTCCTGTAAGGGCTCCTTTTACAGACTACTAGTGTTGAGCACAAATTTTGTGACCTGATTATTTGGCCTATCGACTGCGCGTGATGATGGCTGAAAAATAGTGTCACAATCGTTTGGGCGCCCTTTGTGTGCCAGCACTCGTCGGGCCCCCCTAGCTTCTTGGGCCACCATCAGGGGCCGAGCAGCTAGTGGGACACCATAGACAGTATCTAGGGACCCCGGCCACTGAGGCTGTCTGTGAGCTAGCAGCCTCTGCTCACTGTTATAGAGAAGTGGTGCAGGGCTGACTGCTTGGCGACTGTCTGGGTGGGGACCCTAGGGAATACATGACCTAGGTCACCAGGTGCTGGCTGTGTCTCTTACCATTTGGTGCGCTTTTCTCCTCTTCTTCTTAGTGGGAAGCCATCTTGGCCCTGCTATGGGAAGGAACACTGGGCGGCTTACTGTGGGGAGACAGGCACGCTGGTCCAGACAGGTAGTCAGCGGGTTCTGCTTCACACAGTTGCGTTTGTAAAAAGTATAAGCAAGACACAGTTCTTAAGATGAATAAAGAATGTCCACACACTAGTTGCTGTTCAACTGGGGGCTACTTTACTGAAGGAAAGTCACTTTATACATACAGCACTGGTCACAGAGAAAGGGTCAGTTCTTTAGAGAAAAGTTCAGCTGCAAACAAAGGTAGTGGGTGCTGCAGCCTAATTCCTCAAAAGGTGTCTTCGCTATCCACCAAGGACTATGAGTTTCCTAGGGCAATGAATCAAGGGTGACAGTCCTTAACTACCCCAGCTCTATAGGGGAATGAACTACTCACATTGCTGCTGCAGGATCCTGCATAACCCCAGGCCTCAGGCGTGTCCCATGGGGTTCTGGCAGGAAGGCTCTGCTGAAGCTGGCAGGCTGTATCCTTCTCCAGGCAAGACTATTTTGGCCCCTCCTATAATTTAGGTTATATTTCCCCTTGGGGATGGAGACACCACTTCTGGGATAGGCTAGCAGCCAGGAAAACTGAAAGCATGTATGGGGGGCTTTAATATTAGTAGCGTTGATCGTGAATATTCTAATTGCAAATTGTTTTTGTGAATATCACCACTTCGAGGAATAGTGAAGATCTTGAATATAGTGCTGTATCTTTGTGATCTTGAATATTCAAGATTTTTTACATCAGTACCCAGAATAGGGTTTGCAATATGCGAATGTACAAGTGCTGAATTGCGCAATGAAGGTAATAATATCTGGAGATCACGAATTCTCAAATTTATGAACTTATTGGCAATAGTAGGTGAAATTTCTTTTATATTTTGCGAATAGTAATATTGCCTGTGCTGCTCATGGAAACTAAATGGGAAATACAATAACCCAGAGCACACATACACACCCCTCAACTACCATCAGACTGGAGCAAGATTCACGTCAGATATGATACTTCCCCATTGTTTTCATCTTGCATTGTTGTATTTTTTCTTTAAATGATATGATGAGATATAAGTTATTTTATGGGTTTTTATAGGTTGAAGGACAATTATTTTTAGAAGAAATAGATACTGGGCCAGAATAAGTGCAGACATCCTGTTTCATGTTGGTGTGTACATTGGTGTCTTACTCAATTTTAACATTTGCGTGCAGTTTATTTTCTGTCCATTGATAATGCAGACTTTACATTGAGCTCGGGTCTGATGAGAATGATGTAAAATTTAGGGATGAAGATGCAGCCCAGGAGTCCAGCACTGGAGGACAAGATGGCGAAGACCTCCACAGCCACCATGTACTTCCCTTTGGTGCTGAGGTAAGCCGGGATGAAGGAGATCCAAACACAGCAGAAGACCAGCATGCTGAATGTGATGTACTGAGCTTCATTGAACATGTCTGGAAGTTTCCTGGCTAAAAATGCCACAATAAAGCTGAACCCAGCTAGACCTCCTATGTAGCCAATCAAAATGTAGAAAGCAGTGACAGAGCCCTCATTACATTGTAATATCATCTTCCCCACCTCTACCTGGGTGTTATATTCTGGGAATGGGGGAGAAAGGGTTAGCCAGATGGTACAGAGCACAACCTGTCCAAATGAGCAGATGATCAGAACAGATGTTGGGAAATATTTTCCAAGGAACCTCTTCATTCTCATGTCTGGTTTGGTGGCTCTGAAGGCCAAGATGACGGTGACTGTTTTGGCCAAAACTGAAGAAACAGCAATTGTGAAAATGTTTCCAAAACGACTTGTCTGAGGAGACAGGAGATCCTGGTGGGACGTCCGATGAACAGCAGAGGACATAGAGATGAGAAGATCAGTGAGAGGAGGAGGATGAAGCTGAGGGTCTGGTTATTGGCTTTTACAATGACAGTTTCCTTGTACTTGATGAATACAACCAACACTACAATTGGTGCAATGCAGAGTAACAGAGAGATAACAGCCAGAGATAGTCCAAGTGATTCCGTATAAGACAGATACTCAGTTGTCCTCAGAACACAAGTGTCTCTTCTGTCATTGGACCAGTGGTCTTCTGGACATCGCAAACAATTTTCTGTATCTGCATATACATAAGAGAAGGAAAAAAATTTTTTACTTATATTTGTTAAAATAAATTCAATGAAATCTGTTGACAGTTCACTCTTCAATGCAATAACCAAACATTAGTTTATCCTGATGGACAGATCATTCTAAAGTTTTTCTTCTGGCATATGAATAGCCCGTAGTGAGGCAGGTAGCTGTTGATCAAAAGTCCTTCAACTAATCTCTCTAATGCCAGATTTGTTTTCCTTTACCCACTTGATGTTCCCACAGAGACGGAAAGACTGGGAGTGCCAGGCCAATCCTGGAGCCAACTTTTTCCTTTGTCATTCTGCCAACCAATTGACCCTCTAGACCTGAAGCTCAGAGATGGAGTCATGTGTACCAGTTTGACTGGGGGCTACCTGTTGACTAAATAACCGCAGTTCCAAACATAATTGGGCTTTAACTTCATTACAAAAACTCTTTGGCTGAAGCTTTATTATCCCTATGATGCATATGGAGGAGTCTGGAAGTTGGATTTGTTATGGTTCACTAAGGAAGCTAGCCATAGAAATGGTTAAGGAACAGTTGTTTTATTCACACGATGATGGTAGTGATCTCAGATAAAGGTGGCAACAACCAGTGTTACTAGTCTTTCTACCATTAGTTATGGCCATATTTAAGCTCAGTCAAGTTGAAAAATCTGAGAGACCCAGCTAACATGTTTTCCCAGATCATATGAAGAGGTATCATAGGTGGGGACTGTCACAGATCCCTGCAGGGCCAGAGCATCTGTATCTGCTGCATTGCCTGCATCCAGCTCCTAATATCTTTCTTGCCTGTCCAACAGAAGAGCCCCCTTTGCTGGATACTCATGGTATTCCCTACCCTGTGAGGTGCTCTTCCCTCCTGCCCTATTAACCATCTGGGTGTTTTTTTCCTGATTTAACTTGGGCTGAGTTTAATCCATCATGAAACTCAGCCTGAGTTGACTATGGAGAAACTTACCTGTCCGCCGGATTCCCCCGCCGATCAGGAGCATCGGAATGTAAGTGGGTAGGCGGCAACATAGAGCTCCATGAACGTGTAACACCCAGGACAGTGGTTCCCAATCTTTCCTTGCAGGGCCCCCCTTTCCCCCTAGAGACAATATTAAGCCTCATTCAAACACAGGTTAAGAATAAGGGCTAGTGCCCCCCCCCCCCGGAATACCTTCGCGCCCCACTTTGGGAACCACTGGCCCAGGAGGTTTAAGAAAGTCTTCCACGACCTTGGACTTCCAGGTTTCTGGGGTGCCAGGCAGTCAGCAACCATGGGCCCCATGATCGACATGCCAACTGGGTTCCTCAGACTGCAGGCATCCACTGAGTGAGCAGTGCAGAGCAGGGATTCTCCCCCGCTCAATAACTCGGGCACAACCTCGGACGAAGTGAGCAGAGAACGGGGTGTCCAGGGAGGGGGGTGAAAAATTTCAGTGGCCCTGCAGGAATGGGAGCTACACACACAAAAATGTCCTGCAGTACAATTATATTTTTAAACAAATATCAAGGTCAGCCCACAACTTTGCCCAAATGTTTATATAAATATTAAAAAATATTTGAGCTTGATGCCGCTCCTGTTTCAAACCAAGTATCCAATTAATCCATCAATAAGTATCACTGACCGGTCTGGTTGGAGACCTCCCCCTCTGCACAGTGCGCACATCCATAGCAGCAGCTCGGCTGTCCTTCCTGGGGGACTTTCCTGTATCCGGGGAGGCAGCTCTCACTGCACACCGAACGAGGAGTCTGGGAATATGAAGTAAATGAACACATGAAAAGAAATGTAGTTGTGGATAAAGGAGGGTAGTACTGGAACCTTAGCTATTTAACTCCCTAGAGCTTAAGACAAATCCAGTTAGTTTGCTCTGGACATGCAAAAAGTGCACTGAACAAACTAGGTTCCTCCAACACTGTGAGGTGCCCCACAGTCATTCCTTACTTTACCTTAACTCCGATCGCATACACAGGTTTCAGGGAAGGAAGCGGATCCCTCCCCCCGTCACGTAATGACATCACTACAAGAGGGTGTTTTGAACTCCCATCTATCCCTCTCTCCGTATCTGTGGAAACTGCAATCACTCTGCAGCTTCCACGGACACAGGCACAGCTGGAGAGGGAGAGGAGTACTGTTAGTGACATCTATTGGCTGAATTTGATATTTCATTAATTTTATCAATTGCATTAACCCAATTGATGTGAACACTTATATATTAAATTCTTTTTTTCGTGTACCAATTGGGATGTGATGATAAAAAATTAATTAAAGACTGATGCCCTATACCAGTGGTTCCCAACGTTTTCTTGCAGGGCCCCCTTTTCTGTTTAGTGACATCTTTGAGCCCCCCCCCTCCCCATTCAAACACAGGTTAAGAATGAGGGCCAGCGCCCCCCTGGAATTCCTTCACGCCCTCCAGTTTGGGAGCCACTGCCCTATACCTTCAGTGGAGTTTTTGGAGTTTTTCTCTACTTATGTTCTCTCTCCATATAGAAATACACCTGTTTAGGAAAGATTTTTTTTCTGGCTGTCATAGAAATAAAAATCACCTTCACATATCTTGGATCCCAATGGATTTTACTGTCATTTATCAGAAACTGGTCACAGCCGTCCATTTCGTAAAAGTACCCGACTTTTTGTATACGAGTTTGAATGCACTTAATAAAATAATTGATGTAGTCAAATCTCCCAGGAAAACTTCCATTCTCATTGAAGGAAATGAATTCCCCTCCAGGAGTTGTAAAGTAAACTTCTTTTAAAAATCGAATGATCTAGAGGAGAAGTACAGTTAAGTGGGAGGTGTCGCTTAAAGAGGTCAGCTGGGAAGTTGGGGTGCAGTGGTAAACAGAGAGGCTGGGGTGATTGACGTTAGTGATGAGCGGCATAGGCATATTCGAATTTGCAATATTTTGCAAATTATTCTACTTATACACACATTTGAGTATATGCACTATGAAAATATAATTGCAATTTTAATCGCATCGCCATTACTTTAAAAATGAATGGTCATATGTGGTATATATTTTTTATTTCGAATATAAATTCACAATGTATGGCCATGCACTCGAATTGCGAATATTCACGATTGCGAATATTCACGGCCATATTGGCAAATTCACGATTAGCCAATATCCGCCGAATATATTCGCAATTCGAATATTCAAGCTCATCATTAATTGACATTTACATTATTGGTTGAAATGTAATATTTACCTCCCATGGCTTGATGGCGAGCTTACTGGACAATGACTGTATTTGCTGTTTATGTAAATGAAGGTTATGTAGAGCATAAGCCACGGCGTACACTGCGGAGTAAATACTGAAAGTGTAGCGGAAATTGTTCACACTGTACTGGGAAGAATTGTCTATGCTGAACGTGGGCTTCTCCAGACATTGGATATACTCATTTGAAATATTTTTTAAGCACTCATAACTGTTCAGTTTTTTAAATATTTCTATATCTGGATATTTCCTGGGACCGGCACTGAGCAGATAATCCTTTAGATCTGGAATATTTCTTTTTTGTAGAGAAATATGTAACAAGCTGTTATAGTTTTTTTTGAGAATCATCAATTTTTTTACATCTGCTGTGCTTATTATATATACTTTCCGTGGCATGTACTCTGTGAGCTTCAACAGTTTCTCCAATACTTCACTGTCTCCCAGAAACAAAATCACATCACAATTTACTTTTTCAATCTCATGTAACACCCTGTAACTGCGGATACTGGCATACGATCTACTTATTAGTTTTGTGAAGGCGACACAGATGCCGCTCTGTATGATCACATTGGAGAGCTCCATGCCGGATCTCTGGCTGGTCTCATCATCTGTCAGCAGAATCCCCACCCAGGTCCAGCCAAAGTGTTTCATCAGGAGGACAATGGCTCTGTGCTGGGACCTCTCATCAGGAACCGTGCGGAAGAAGGAGGGGAAGAGACGTTTATCATTAAATATCGTATCCATGGCTCCGTAACTGATCTGAGGGGGATAATAAAATCACGAAGAGTAAAGCTCAAAATATGAATTTAGCTTTACAGTATCAGACTTCATGCTTGGGGAGGGTGATAGAAGAGGGCTTAATTCTGATCCTAAAATTCTATATTTGAGTTTAAGTTTGACAGGTTGAGTTGTAGTAAGAAAGCCATTGCTAAGACATCAAGAACAGAAAAAGTGGCTGGTCTGGGCCATGAAACACCCACAATTGTCTATTCGAGACTGTAAGAAAGTGTTATGGACTGATGAATGAATATTTTACATCTTCGGTTCTTCACGCAGGATTCATTGTGTGACATTAACTGTCAAACATGAAGGAGGAAAAGTAACCCAGAACTCCGAGCTATGCCAGAACATTGAGTGGCTAGCATCTCCAGAGGTAAATCTGTAGGAAAGCAGCACCGAGTTCACCGTACGTACCAGGGTGAATCTGGGGGCACCTGTCTGGCAACTTCTAGACTCTTCCCTTCTGATCTTGTAATGTCGTGTAGTGCGTTTTGGTAAACTACTATAATCAGGTTCTTTGGATGCTTGATGTACCCCTGTCTTCTAGGCTGACATTGAAAAAAATGATTGCACACAAGGAATAAACAGAATGCCCATGCAGCTGCAGGGGAATATTTACTAGAGGAATAGTATATACAAGCTGTCGCTATCACCTAAGGCAGGGATGGGGTTTAAACATAGGGAGCTAAGTTGCAAACACATCTACCAGCTGCACAGGGGATTAACCTGATGGCTCTCTTACCCGGGATCACAGGGGGTTTGGCTGGTGGCTCTCTTACCC
>CM070035.1:3528673-3555197 GCA_036250615.1 Ptychadena robeensis
AAAAAAATCAATGAAATCTGTTGACAGTTCACTCTTCAATGAGATAACCAAACATAAGTTTATCCTAAAGTTTTTTTTCTGGCATATGAATAGCCCGTAGTGAGGCAGGTAGCTGTTGATCAAAAGTCCTTCAACTAATCTCTCTGATGCCAGATTTGTTTTCCTTTACCCACTTGATGTTCCCACAGAGACAGAAAGATTGGGAGTGCCAGGCCATTCCTGGAGCCAACTTTTTCCTTTGTCATTCTGCCAACCAATTGACCACCTTCCACCTGAAGCTCAGAGATGAAAAGTAACAGTCATGTGCACCAGTCTGACTGGGGGTTACCTATTGACTAAATAACCGCAGTTCCAAACATCATTAAGCTTTAACTTCATTACAAAAACTATGATGCATATGGAGGAGTCTGGAAGTTGGATTTGTTTTGGTTCACTAAGGAAGCTAGCCATAGAAATGGTTAAGGAACAGTTGTTTTATTCGCCCGATGATGGTAGTGATCTCTGGTAAAGGTGGCAGCAATCAATGTTGCTAGTCTTTCTACCATTAGTTATGGCCATATTTGTGCTCCAGTCAAGTTGAAAAATCTGAGAGACCCAGCTAACATGTTTGCCCAGTTCATGTGAAGAGGGATCATAGGTGGGGACTGTCACAGATCCCTGCAGGGCCAGGATCTGTGTCTGCTGCATTGCCTGCATCCAGCTCTTAATATCTTTCTTGCCTGTCAACCAGAAGAGCTCCATCTGCTGGATACGCATGGTACCCTGTTGGGTGCTCTTCCCTCCTGCCCTATTAACCTTCTGGGTGTTTGGCCTGATTTTACTCGGGCTGAGTTTAATCCATCATGAAACTCAGCCTGAGTTAACTATGGAGAAACTTCCCCTGCCGATCGGGAGCATCGGCATGTATGTGGGTAGGCGGCAACAAAGAGCTCCATGAACGCAGGGCCCCCTTTTACCCCTAGAGACATTATCGAGCCCCATTCAAACACAGGTTAAGAATGAGGGCAAAGGCCCCCCCCCCCCGGAATACCTTCGTGACCCACTTTGGGAACCATTGGCCCAGGAGGTTTAAGAAAGTCTTCCACGTCCTTGGACTTCCAGGTTTCTGGGGTGCCAGGCGGCCAGCATCTATGGGCCCACGATCATGCCAACTGGGTTCCTCAGACTGCAGGCAGCCACCAAGCGAGCACTACAGAGCAGGGATTCTCAAATGCTCAATAACCCGGGCACAACCTCGGACGAAGTGTTCAGAGAACGGGGTATCCAGGGAGGGGGTAGTACATGAGCCACACATACAAAAATGTCCTGCAGTACAATAATATTTTTAAACAAATATCAAGGTCGGCTCCTGTTTCAAACCAAGTAGCATATCCAATTAGTCCATCCATAAGTATCACTGACCGGTCTGGTTGGAGATTTCCCCCTCTGCACAGGGCGCACATCCATAGCAGCAGCTCGGCTGTCCTTCCTGGGGGACTTTCCTGTATCCGGGGAGGCAGCTCTCACTGCACACCGAACGAGGAGTCTGGGAATATGAAGTTAATGAACACATGAATGAACATGTAATACAAATGTAGTTTTGTATAAAGGAGGGTAGTACTGTAACCTTATCAATTTAACCTCCCTAGAGTCTGAGACAAATCCAGTTAGTTTGCTCTGGACGTGCAAAAAGTGCACTGAACAAACTAGGTTCCTCCAACACTGTGAGGTGCCCTGCAGTGATCCCTTACCTGATCTGTGGCAGCTCCAATCGCATCCACAGGCTTCAGGGAAGGAAGCGGATCCCTCTCCCCGTCACATATGTAATGACATCACTACAAAAGGGTGTTTTGAACTCCTATCTATCCCTCTCTCCGTGTCTGTGGAAACTGCGATCACTCTGCAGCTTCCATGGACACAGGCACAGCCGGAGAGGGAGAGGAGTACTGTTAGTGACATCTACTGGCTGAATATGATATTGCATTAAATGTATCAACTGCATTAACCCAATTGATGTGAACACTTATATATTAATTTTTTTTTTCTGGTTTTCCTGCTTTAAAAACCGGGTGCGTCTTATAGTCTAAAATTACTGTACATACTGATTTGAAATCTCTCATACAAAAGAAGTTTCTCAGAGATTTTATCATTCAAATGATAACTGTTATTAAATGTATCTGTTTGACCTGATTTTTGTGTTTTGAGTTTGACTCTTAAAATTTGTCCTTAACTGGCAACTGGAACAGAAAATTATCAGAATTCCAGATGTCAAAAGAGGGGGAGCTTATAGTATGTAGGTACTTCCTTCCAAGGGCCACTTCATGGGTACCAATAGTATAAAAATACAAATCATGTAAAAATGCACTATTTATTCAAAAAGATTACTGCAAGTATTATACATGATATATAGTTGTCACAGAGTGCACCCAGCGGCTCCCTCTACCAGTTCTGCTGTGTCTCCTCCAAAAACTCAGAGGACCAGGACCTTTCATAGATCAGCTCCCTCTGCTGGTGGAAGAGATTATGGCATGTGATGTGGCTCCGGCTCCCTCTGCTGGAGGATACCAGTTACTGCTCATTATCACACACCTGACCTTGTATATAAGGAAGTCTGAGGCAACAGGGTGTTGCCTGAACAAAGAGGTCTTTAAGTCTCTGGTCCACAGGTTTTGCTTCTTCATATTGCCTTATTGTTACCGACCCCTGGACAGTCTTAGACTGCCTTGTTTGCCGTCTGCCCTGACTACTGCCTGTCTAACTATGTCTCTACCTGCCGGCTCTGTACTTTGCTTTAAAACTTTGCTGTCAGCAGCTACCAGTAAGTGTGACTAGGGACCGCAACCAGGGGCTCCCCGCAGCAAAATCCATCTCTCCTTGCGGGGTGCTCTGGCGAATACCAGGGGGCTCCTTAGACTCTGCTTCCTGGTTTATACTTGTCTGGTGGCACTGTGGTTCCACTGCTCTTGTGGTTCACCCTTGACTAAAGTCCATTCATCATTAGTGCAATTATCCACACCCCCAGGTCCCCTTTTAAACCATCGTGAAGACATCACAATTTGTTGAATTGTTCTGTAAGATGAAAATGGCAAATTATTGTGATGAGAATGGTGGATAATTGCACTAATGCACATATGTTTCATAAAATTGTAATGACCACAGCACTAAGACATAGGGGAGTCAGTGAATCTCCCTGGGAAAGCCCCGTTGGTAGGCGAAACATGTCGGATGCTGCAGTGTATGACATGGTTATAGAATAGAAGGAGGTTCTGCATTTCCGGATGACATTTATTCTCCAGGAATTGCAGCCTCCAGGAAATGAGGAACTTTATATCATGTATAATACGTGCAGTAACCTTGTTGAAAAAATATTGGTGCATATGTTCAGTGACTTTAATTGCCTTAAAAATCCCTGCTAGATGCTCAGTCTAGCATATTTCACATAATTTGCATGGAGGCGGAGACAGAGAATCACCAGGGGAATCCAGCGGACAGGTAAGTCTGCCCGCAGTTATCTCGGGTTTAGTTTCATGATCAATGAAACTCAACCTGAGATAACTCGGGCACAACGCTTAGGAGGTTAAAGTCTCCTGGGGGCTGGCCACTCCTTACAATTTTTTTGTATAACTTTTCCTTTTTTTTCCGTGTACCAATTGGGATGTGGTGATAAAAAATAATAAAAGACTGATGCCATATACCAGTGGTTCCCAAAGTTTTCTTGCAGGGCCCCCTTTTCTGTTTAGGGGCATTTTTGAGCCCTCCCCTCCCCATTCAAACACAGATTAAGAATGAGCGCCAGCGCCCCCTTGGAATTCCTTCGCGCCCCGCAGTTTGGGAACCACTGCCCTATACCTTCATGTTCTCTCTCCATAGAGAAATACACCTGTTTTGGAGAGGTTTTTTTCTGGCTCTGTCATAGAAATAAAATTCACCTTCACATATCTTGGATCCCAATGGATTTTACTGTCATTTATCAGAAACTGGTCACAGCCGTCCATTTCGTAAAAGTACCCGACTTTTTGTATAAGAGTTTGAATGCACTTAAAAAAAAAAAAATAATTGATGAAGTCAAATCTCCCAGGAAAACTTCCATTCTCATTAAAGGAAATGAATTCCCCTCCAGGAGTTGTAAAGTAAACTTCTTTTAAGAATCGAATGATCTAGAGGAGAAGTACAGTTAAGTGGGAGGTGTTGCTTAACCTCCCTAGCGCACTGCCCATACCGTGCTGTACGGGCAATCGCGGCAGTGTACACAGTACACTGCCTGCAATTCCCCCCCTCCCCCGCCTCTCTCCACACAGCCGGCATCATTAATGATGTCAGCTGTGTGGGCTGGAAAGCCGGAGCTCCTCCATTAACATGGAGGGCTATGGCACCGCCCACCCCCGCCCCCTTCCGCGCCACCGTGACGTGATCGGTGACGCCGCGCAACCCCGGAAATGCTTGTTCTTCACACAAACTCTGGACGAGCTGGGCTCGTCACAACCGCTAGGGAGGTTAAAGAGGTCAGCTGGGAAGTTGGGGTGCAGTGGTAAACAGAGAGGATGATAGCTGGGGGGATTGACGTTAGTGATGAGCTGCATAGGCATATTCGAATTTGCGATATTTTGTGAATTATTCTACTTATACACACATTTGAGTATATGCACTACGAAAATATAATTGCAATTTTAATCGCATCACGATTACTTTCAAAATGAATGGTCACATGTGGTATATATTTTTTCATTTCGAATATAAATTCACAATGTATGGCCATGCACTCGAATTGAAAATATTCAGGATTGCGAATATTCACAGCCATATTTGCAAATTCACGATTAGCCAATATTCGCCTAATATATTCGCAATTCGAATATTCAAGCTCATCATTAATTGACATTTACATTATTGGTTGAAATGTAATATTTACCTCCCATGGCTTGACGGCGCGCTTACTGGACAATGACTGTATTTGCCGTTTATGTAAATGAAGGTTATGTAGAGCATAAGCCATGGCGTACACTGCGGAGTAAACACTGAAAGTGTAGCGAAAATTGTTCACACTGTACTGGGAAGAATTGTCTATGCTCAACGTGGGCATCTCCAGACATTGGATATACTCATTTGAAGCCTTTTTTAAGCACTCATAACTGTTCAGTTTTTTAAATATTTCTATATCTGGATATTTCCTGGGACCTGCGCTGAGTAGATAATCCTTTAGATCTGGAATATTCCTTTTTTGTAGAGAAATATGTAACAAGCTGTTATAGTTTTTTTTTAAAATCATCCATTTTCTTACATCTGCTGTTCTAATTATATATACTTTCCGTGGTATGTACTCCATGAGGTTGAACAGCGTCTTCATCACTTCATTGTCTCCCAGAAACAAAATCACATCACAATTTACTTTTTCAATCTCATGTAACACCCTGTAACTGTGGAAATTGGCATACGATCTACTTAATAGTTTTGTGAAGGCGACACAGATCCCGCTCTGTATGATCACATTGGAGAGCTCCATGCCGGATCTCTGGCTGGTCTCATCATCTGTCAGCAGAATCCCCACCCAGGTCCAGCCAAAGTGTTTCATCAGGAGGACAATGGCTCTGTGCTGGGACCTCTCATCAGGAACCGTGCGGAAGAAAGAGGGGAAGAGACGTCTGTCATTAAATATCAGATCCATGGCTCCGTAACTGATCTGAGGAGGACAATACAATCACAAAGAGTAGAGTTCAAAATATGAATCTAGCTTCACAGTATCAGACTTCATACTTGGGGAGGGTGATAGATCCTGATCCTAAAATTGTATATTTGAGTTTAGGTTTGACAGGTCGAGTTGTAGTAAGAAAGTCATTGCTAAGACATCCATTACAGAAAAACTGGCTGGTCTGGGCCATGAAACATCCACAATGCTCTATTCTAGACTGTAAGAAGGTGTTATGGACTGATGAATGAATATTTTACATCTTCGGTTCTTTACGCAGGATTCATTGTGTGACATTAACTGTCAAACATGAAGGAGGAAAAGTAACCCAGAACTCCTAGCTATGCCAGAACATTGAGTGGCTAGCATCTCCAGAGGTAAATCTGTAGGAAAGCAGCACCGAGTTCACCGTACGTACCAGGGTGAATCTGGGGGCACCTGTCTGGCAACTTCTAGACTCTTCCCTTCTGATCTTGTAATGTCGTGTAGTGTGTTTTGGTAAACTACTATAATCAGGTTCTTTGGATGCTTGATGTACCCCTGTCTTCTAGGCTGACATTGAAACAATGGATTGCACACAAGGAATAAACAGAATGTCCATGCAGCTAATAGGGGAATATTTACTAGAGGAATAGTATATACAAGCTGTCGCCATCACCTAAGGCAGGGATGAGGTTTAAGCATAGGGAGCTAAATTGCAAACACATCTACCAGTTGCACAGGGGATTTGCCTGATGGCTCTTTTATCCGGGGGTCATAGGCGGTGTGGCTGCTGGCTCTCTTACCCAGGGTTACAGGGGATAGCAGTCCAGTGGTCAGAAAAGCCTAACAGTTCCAAGGAAGGTGGAGAGGGGGGGGGGGGGGGGGGGGGGGGGGGAGTCTCGCCCTAACTCTAAACACCTGTTGGAGGTCTGCTACCATCCGCTCAGGCTGGATGAGGAAAGGACTGCACTGGTCTAAAGGGGATCCCTTTGATGTGTCACGGATGGGGGTCATAGTTTTGGCGAACCCAGTAGAAGGTGGGAGCAGAGTGCTCCTAGGTAAGCATCAGGCTCACTGGCTGGCAGAAGCTCCACACTGAACAGGGAGGAATCCAAAAAACAGGGAATTTATCACCTCTGCTTGGGGTAGGGCAGTAGCCAGTATCCAAGCAGAATTAAAAGAGAAAACCAAAAGAGCGGGAAAATAGCCATCACCTCACCCCTGGAAGCTGCTGTACAGAAATAGGTACATTAAAGCTGTACACACACAATGTTATGGCTAGGAATATACACTATATAACATTAGATATATACAGAAGTGTAAAACCACTTCACTAAAATCTCACCTCCCGGGTTTCTGTAGACTGTTGCTTACTTCTGCGGACTCTCCACTAGGCCCTCCATCACCACCACCGCTGGTCAGGGAGTCCACTAGGAATAGTCCACTTACAGTGGCCTACAGGAGCCTTGCTGCCCGAAGTCTATGCACTCCATTTCCACACAAGGAAGCAGATAGGAACAGTAGAACTACCACTTTTCAGCAGGGCCTGGAGCAGCTCTGCCAACACAGTCTCTTACTCTCACCAAAAGCAGGGGCAGTGTCCCTATCGCAGGTTGTTGCACACATCCCAATGAAGGTCCAACACACTGTGACTTTTGGTGTAAGGTACAGGACCCGTTTATTGGTGGCGCAATGCTACAGCTTTACAGTCTATGCCATCACCATGCCAATCATCTGGGAGCAGCCACTGCCATACTCTTTGGTCTGTGGCCTAGCCCTTCTCCAACCCGTTGATACTCTTCTGGTGATACTCTTCTGGGCTACGGTAGCACTTGCACCCAGCCGGGGGAACAGGGAGATGTCTTTATCAAAACTAACCAACCAACAGAGCTCTCCTCCTGGCGAAGACCTAGCTCCTCCTAACTGAGCCTTATAATACCTCTCCCAAGGCCGGTCACTCCCAGATGGCATGTCACAGTTAGAACTTTCAGATAGAACTTTCTGGCATGTTCCTTGACCTTTACAAATACAAAACACTTACTCACCAGGCTATTGCTTTGCCCAGCAACAAGATCATGTTACATCCTCCTTCAGGATCTTAACAAAGCAGTTAACACTTCACACTCTAAAGTGTGGTTACCCATACACATAATACATGGTTCACTTTCATACAAATCCCATGGTACTGGTTTAGGATTGTGGTGGAAAAGTCATAATCATCCTGTAGATTTCAATTTTTTTTTGACTATTAAACACAGAGGTTGGCAGATTTAAACACACCAAAGTATTAAAGTGGGACTGTGTTATTGTTTTATTTTCTGCCTATGCTAGTCAGAAATATCACCCCACTTTTGTTGGATTAGCATTTCTGCTTTTAATAATATAACATGTTAGCAGTATTACCTGAGGATATCCATAGAGTCCAGATATTCCAGCTATGGAGAGCGTGGAGGAGGAGTATAAATGTCCAATGAAAGCCACCACCACTGACTCCTGGTCACAGCTGTAGTTGGGGACGGCTTCCTCCACCCCGGATAATATACTCAGCACACTCTGTACAGCTTTATGTTCTAATACACAAGAATCATATATAATGTACCCCAGGGTGATATTAGGTAATATGTCCGATCTTTTATTTATTTCCTCTACAGCAAACATAAAGGCCAGGAGATGCCGGACAAAATAGACAGTTGGACTACAGATATATAAAGAAAAATAACTTTTCAGACATACAGGATTTACATACATATTAGTAATAGCTTCTATGCTAAAGACACAGTACAGCAGGGGTCCTCAAACTATGGCCCTCCACGGCATTCTGAATGGCCCGCGGGTGCCCAGCATTACTTCTGCAGCTTCTCATAGCAGACTGGAATCTGCTTCTCATAGCAGACTGGAATCGGTGAAGGGGGGGTTCAGGTAGGAGGAAGCTGATAGGCTCAGCACTGGATCCTCTGAGCCTTTGCAGCCACCCTGTGTTTCCGTGCAGAGAAAGAGGCAGGTGAGATTTCTTTCACGTCATCTGTATGTGGTGTGGGGGGGAGTGTGTGTCTGTAAAGGAAGTGTTGGTAGGGGGCTGTGTGTATGTGGAGATGGGTGTGTGGTGTGCAGTGTGTGTGGTGGGGGGGGGGGGTGGAGGGAATCTTTATGTGGGGAGTGTATGGGTTGTGGGGGGGGGGGCCTGGGTGTGTGGGGAGGTGGGAGTGTGTTTAAGTGGGAATGATCATTAGGGGTTAGTGTTGTGAAAGGTATTTTTGGTAGTGCGAGGGATCCCAACCAATTGGAAACCCATATCAATGCACCTACTAATGCATAAGCAAAACACATGGCAGTAATATGGCAGTTACACAATGCAAATACACATATCAATACACACAGCAATGCACATGCTACCTGTGGATGCCGGATCAGGTGAGTTATGATTACATGAGGACTTTGATTTAAACCCAGTTCGGGTATACCGCTTTTGGTAACTCTTTTCTGGCACCGGCACGGCAACACGGGGGCTGACACACGGACCTGTCGTAACTGCCTCCTATCATTCATTATACCTGTCCTATCCACATCTAACACACTTCTAGTAATCCGGCCCCCAAACCTCAGGTAAACCGTGACTTGCCCCTTGGTTATAAAGTTTGAGACGCCCTGCGTACCGGTAAAATTAATAACACTTTTGAAAAGTAAGTTAAGAAAGCCTCCTGAATTTTTTTTTCTTACACGGAAATTGGTGTACTTCCCTGTCAATCTAAGGAGGCCATCTAGTATTTCCTGCCATGATGGGCGGTTTTGTGGTCTACACCACAACTTGCAATCGCTAACAATCAAGCAGAATCCTCAATGAACCAAATGTTCAAGGCGATATCAATAATTAGTCAAGCACTTCGGTCAGGGCGCGGCAATGCCAGTGATGTCAGCAACATGCTCATTACCGCAGAATACAAACAGGGCAAATGTTCAACACTGTTTGATAGATTTTGGATTCCTTTGCCAATCTCAACTGCTTAAAAGAAGTATGAAAGTGAATGAAGTCATAACATTTCACTAAGGTAATTTGAATCTGTGGATTTTTTGCTTGAAGGGGCGGTCTAACATTCTAGACCTGTTTAAGGTTTTATTGAATGAAGCTAATCTAGGTAATACTCAAGGTGAGGGCGAGCTCCTGATAAAGAACTTAACCCATTGTTAAAAAACTGTTTTTGTATCAGGAGCTGATTTTGTGGAGGCTTGGTTTGTGCGATTTAGCACACCTAACCCTCCCGAGCGCACTGCTTTAAGGTCGCAGATCTGTAACCAGAAAGCGCACCATAGACTTTAATCTGCTGTTTTTGATGGTTGTAAGGCTGTAACTCCAAAAATCTGTTCCGACAAGGTCTAATAGACATCCTGCTAAATAATGTTGAAACCCTCAATTATTATAAAAAAGTACACAAAAAATACAGCTTATCACATGTACCCAATGCAATGGCATTCTTCCTGAAGGGTTACTTCCGAACACATCTGCAAAGACAATGTGGGGTGATATTCCTCCAGTTGTTTCCCACTGTATTCCAGTTGTTCCACTGATATTTCCGATTGCAATAATGAATGTCCCATTGCACATGAATGGTTCCCATCGCGGCGGGGGGGGGGGCGGTGGTCCTTGGTACATCATGTTCAAATTGCGATTATACATATGCAAATCGGGACTTCCTTTGCAAGATTAGGCGTGAAGAGAGGTGTCACAGCCTTCTTGCATAAACATGCTCACACACAACATGCACTTCAGAGCAGGTGAGGCATCTGGAGGATCTAGCTGACGGGCTTCCCTCTCAGGTCATCTGCAATAGTTGCATTCAAGCAATCAGGGACGAGGTACTGACTTGCGCGTCAGAGAACGCTGAAAGGTTAAGCACAGCTAGCTCCAACTAAAATTACACTGGTTAAAAAGAAAAGGAGATTCAGAATGAATTAGATATGTTAATTCTACTTCATATTGGCAGTCTATAATATTCGTTATCTCTGAATCTGGAGCGTTTCTGCAGTACGAAACTGACGTAGTCCTTAGTAATGCTCCTCCCAGTAATTCAGTCTCCAGGCGCATGGTCACTCTTTGAAATCATCAACTAAGCCCAGACCAGACTACATGAAGAACGTCCACAACCCTCTGCACAGATGATCCTACACCAGAACAACCTAATCTGAACGTATGCAGGGTATTTCTAATAAAAAGAGGAACATATTATTATAACAATGTGTATATTTTATAACGCATGTTTATACTTGGGTTGAAGGACCATAACTTACTTGTGATGTCCTAAGATCAGTGGTGCGGCACATAACACTTCAATCGTACTGACTTTGTAAAGCAAGTCTTTATGAATTTTTATAAAGCACGAGCAGGCTGAGCTAGATGATTTATTTTTAAAACATTTTTTAAATGATACTTGCAGCATCCGGGAGCAGTGTATGTCAGTATGTAATGTACTTTTGTGTCATATACCTCGTCATGGTTGTGTCTCTAGATATATCAAGCCTTTATGAAATATAGGGGGCACATCCCTTGAGTTCAAAGGTGCCCTACTGCCCCTCTTCTCATGTTTTTATGTGCAGCCCTATCTAATATACCATCCCCTCGTTCATTGGTGGAATCGTGGAGCAGGCACTCACCAGTCTGATGATCCACTCTGTGAGTTTCCTTTGCCCTATGCAATTACAGTTGGTTTCAGGAGGGGCTGCAAGTAGAAAGACTGAGAGGGGCCAACAGTTAGGACCTGCATCCTATATACCGAATGATGGAGCATTATTTTTGTATGAGCCTCCACTGTTCCACTTGGACAGGGAAATGGCAAACTTTGGCCCTTTGTCACCTTGTTGAAAAAATGCTCCCTTCTCTTGTTCTCTCCATGAATGCACAAATGCCTAGATGTGTCCGAACATTGCCTTGGGGGCGGATGCATGACATGTTCATGGGTGTTAATGAACACTTTGGGCATATCCTCATGCGAGAACAGACATGAATGGGTCTCTTTGCTCCTTGCATCATGAACATTGTGCGGGAAATTAAAGATAACAATAGTTACCTGTTACACTTAGCCCAATTAACATACACTGCCAATCAATTCATTGATGTCGGACTGCATGTAATTGGCACACTATGGCGGGTCGGCCCATTACAGAATCTTGGTCCGGCCCCTTTATGATTCAATAAGGCCAATGTGGCCCACAAGTCAAAACGTGTGCACACCTCTGCACTATGAGAAAGTTACAGCCAAAGTATACACCTTTCCCCCCCTCCTGTAATGTGTGCGCCCCATATTCCACCCTATGTTGCACCTTTTCGAAAATACAATCTTTACGCAAGCCCGCTAATCGTCCTGAGACAAAGCCACCCATCTGCCATGGTGTTCAAATGTACAGCTAATGAATCTTCGCCTATGGTGTAAGGCATGGGGGGCGGATCAGCCTACCGATCAGGTAGGGCATTTCAATTATGCATGAAAGTATATTACTGGGCATTGAATCAAGTGGTTCTGCCCAACAAAAGTCTTGACTAACTACCAGGAGCTGTGCCTGAATAATACTCATGATATCTGTCACACAATGAGTATGTGACTCAACACTTTCCAGGCCTTTAGTAGAGCTTTGTCCCGGCGAAGATGGTCCAATTTCTTTTTCAAAATTCGACCATTTCGCCGTTTCGACTTAATTGCAAAGGCCCCTGACATAGTACATCTCACCAACTTGCGGAAGATTAAGAAGGGTTGGGGTAACTGGCAAAAAAAAAAATAGTCTCGTACCACAAATATTTTTTTTTCACAAATAAGTTCAAAGTCAAATTAATATTCGAAAATCGGAAATTTCGACTTTAACTTTTGAACTTATTCATGCAAACACTACCAAAATGGTTTTTTGTTAAGCAAAACTTATTTTTTCAAATGTTCCTCCAACCCTCTCTACACCTCCAGCAAGTTTGGTGATGATACCATTTTTCAGGGGCTTTGCAATAAGCTCACAAATTTTGCAAGTCTACAAAATTCGCATCATCTAGTCCATGCTCTTTGACTTGGATGTAAAAACAGACTTTACTCTTTTACAAGAGTTGGTCATGTCTAAGCAGTAGAGAGCTTTGGCCTGAGTTTTTGAGCACGCTGAAGGTATGTGGATGCTTAAAGTTCTGGACCATTTCATTCACGAAACCAGCACCCTATCCACGTAATCTGCCAGCACAGGGTGAGCTGCCAAGTCTCAGCATCATGGTCGATCTGCTGCAGATTGAGAAGAAGCTAAACGTATAGTGCTGGCTAAGTCATTTTATAAGCTGCCATCACCTCCTTACTTGTACTATTGTAAATTGTCATGTAATTTTTGTGCTCTCCTTTGTCTCCCCTACACATCCCCATAGTCATATTGACATCGGGAATGTGCTCAAACTACATAGAAGTGGCCATCCCCGCCTCTCTGTTGTCATAAATTACATGACCGAGTGGTACCCAGAAGATCGGCAGGCACTCAACCTGATTAATGTCCGATGTTAGCCCGGGGTGAGTTTTGTTTAGTAACTCGTGCTAAACCCCGGAGGTTAATTCCTAAATGAAGAAATGTAATTTTGAGATAAGAAAGCCTAGTGAATGGCTTACTTATGTCTTCGAAAACTTCAAACAGGTCAGTTTCTTTAGCTTATTGGCTAACTTCAACTTAGGGTCACGCCGAGCGCCAGGACGTTGCAGGCCACAGGCAGCAATCTGCAGGGGGCCTGCCTACTCTCGACCAGGTCAGGAGGGTGCATTTGGGGGGGCCATGCGTGAGTGTGCACCAGACATGACTGGGGACGGCCGGCCCGCCATGGCCCACCCATAGCACCGCACTGGTTCAAACCTCATGTCAACCTAGGTATATCAACTATATTTTCGTTAATCACAAGTCATGCTGGGTCTAAAGAGCAAATATAGGTACAATTCTGTAATTCCAATTTTATGTGTTTAGACATATACTCTCCAATTCAACTCTGCATGCAACTGACTTTTAGGGCAGTTATTCATGACAATTGGAGCTCCAGGTGCTGCAAGGATTCACGCCCTTTCCTCCACGGCTCAGTCGCCTCAATCAGTCATGTTTGAAAGTCCACACAACCGAGTTTAAATTCAATTCTTTAAAATATCACAAATAGATAACAGCTCACACACTACTTGTTCCTTTGGGAGGTCCTCACCTCTGACGCATTTAACCCGTTTTAATGGGGCTTTCTTCGTGAGATATTGAGGTCCCTCTGGGTCTACACCATAAAGTAGTCCTTTGTTAATACACCCATCTGGATCGTTTGCCACGTGACACGGTTTTTTTTTCATCACCGTGCCAACGGGCAATCGACGGCGGATCACAATCTGCTCCGCCATGATTTTCCTCTCATCGGGAGTCATTAACATACAGCCCGGGCGTCACTAGGAGACGCCGGCAACTTATGCTGCAGAACAGCTTGCCCCTCCCATTTTGACGGAGGTTTGGCGCCGCCTACCCCCACCCCCCCTTCGCGTCAACGGTGACTCGATCGGGTGCGGACCCCGGAATCAATCGGCATAACATGCCTGTGCGCCCTAGCAGCGGCCGTCAGAAGACGGCGATACCCTAGAGCGCGCTCTAGTTAACGGGTGGGAGAGCGGAGTTTCAATGATGTCAGAACTCAGCCGAGTTACCTGCGGGCCAGACTCCAGAAGAAAATGTTAATTTCAAAACGATATACCCCATTAACCAAACCCCATCACCCCTAATATATAAAGAAAGCAGGATCATAAAAGGGAACACAATACCCTCCCTACATCTTCCTGTTTAGTGCCCCACTTGCCGAACATTTAAAATCTAATTTTGGAGAGGTGTCCTCTGGTAGATTTCAAAAATATCTATATACAACAAAGACTCTGGGTCTATAGATGTATACATGTATAAATATATTCCAGGGGTGGTCACATAACTTTTTATTGTGCTCTTCAGATGAGTACCAGGAGATGGTGTTGGTACTCCCCCATATTGGGTGGTCTTGGGGTCTCACTGTTTCCTCACTGTCCTCTGCTTCCTGTCTGGTAATTCTGCTGCAGATGGACCTCCCCTGTTCCTGATTGATCCTCGCGATTAGCTGTCTCCAATTCACGTCACCAGCTTGGCTTGGGTCACCTGTAATCTCTCACATAACGACACTGTTTGAAACTTCAGATCCCCTACCTCAGAAGGGCAACCCGGAACATTTTCTTGCATTAGTAAACTAACCCAGGGGTGGGCAACTAAGGAGCATGGGGTCGGATTCCGATCTGTTTAGCTTTCTTTTGGCCCTTTGTCACCTTTAAGAGGTTCCCTCGGCTGTTCTCTGCAATGATGATACTGCCTTGGGAGCATGCCAGTGGTGAGATCATGACACTGTGGGCGCATCCTCATTGACAACAGGCTGTCTCTAGAATTATCCTGCACATTGCAATTGGCACACCTATGACCAGTTGCCCTTATAGCTTTCGGTCCGCCCCTTTAATAAATTTACAGAAGCCCAATGTGGCCTCGAGCCGAAAAAGTTTGCTCCCCCTGAAATAACCCTAAACCTACCTGCAGTCCATATGTCACCTTTCATATTCATATCCAACATCTTTTCTCTTGTCAATTGTTACCCATACATATGCGCTACTGTGACATTCATCCCCCAATCTCCAACACCTTAATAAGACCACAATTTTTTGGGATTAGATTTATATTCCATTTCACCACCCTAACTCAACTTTCAATAGTTATTAATTGTTTCCCTGAATTATGAAATGACATAAATTGTATACATGTAACAAATACACAGGAAATCATTTTGCCAATCTGAAAAAATTTTAACTTTTACAGTAGTTTATAAATGATAAAGGAAAGTTGTTTATACAGCAATTTTAATGGGGAGGTGCCGATTGTGCTGCACTCTCCGTCCCTCTATGGCTGCAACACCAGAGTGCCTCCAAGTTTTAGTAGTGAAGTTCCGTCGAACGCGAACTTCCGTAAAGTTCGCGAACCAAGACGCGAACCGCCCATTTGACTGCAATCGGATTCGAATTTTGAAAACAAAGGGAACCCTTTCTCTCCACAGAGTGTTGGGAAAGTTTGTTTTCAAGGGGTCAAACACCTGGACAATGACATACAGAGGGGAATCCATGGCAAACCTCCCCCCACAAAAATTTTTCCCACAATAAAAATCCGCACACAAAAAGCAGTTTCTGAATGATAGTCAATGGATCGCGTCACCGTTGCTGTTTTTTCGCGTCATCTTCGCGTCGCGTTGCCGGGTTTTCCGTCGTTTTTCGCTTCGCCTCATGGCAAACATTACACTGGCATATACGCGCCTGCGGGCACTTCCGGTCACGCGCATGCGGAACTTAGGCGACTGAGACTGGCGCAACCGCATGTCTGACGAGTTGGACTTGGACTTTCAAAAAAATGGTTGCACGGAACTTCAATTAATGAGGAAGGAGGAGATGCTGATAACTGTAGTAACTGTACTGCATTATGATCCTGTACGTATCATTGCTTTTTTTCAATTGATTGATAATATTAACTTAGCTTTGTTACAGCATGGTCACACTCCATTACCACACATCCTCATCACACGCACTCCTGTCATTATCACTTCACTACGCACACTTACAAGCCCATCAGTCCTCCCAAGTTTACAAAGTGTAGTGCTGTTTTCAGTTGTTATCTTCAGCTTGTATACAGCATCCATCCACTGCATACACACCCACAGCATCCTTTCATATCACTCACTACAGCACAATACAAGTTCCAGCAATCTCCAAGGTTTTACAAAGTGTATTTGCTGTTCAATTGATTATCTTAAATGCTTTGTATACACCTAGGTGCCCAACCTGAGCCCGGGGGCCGCATGCGCCCTTTGGCATGTTTCGCTGCCCCCCTTGGTCGTCCCTCAAAACCTAACTGTCATGCAGATTTTCATAAGCAACCCACCTGTTAAGCGGTCACACGCTGACACAGCTTTTTCCTTATCAGCTTTGGGGTCCGAACAATCATAACATTGTCCAACTGTTTGATTGGGAAAACCAGGTATACATATGAGCGCTGCACCCAGGGGCAGGAGGTGTGAGGTGTGCTGTGGGGTTTTTCACTGCCAGTTTGATCTGGTCCACCGGCCTGCCTGATATATGTTGACAGTGGGAGGTCTGATCGATGTTATATCTGCTGCCCTTTAGTGATGCAGAGGGCCTCACTTGTGGGCCCTACAATAATCAACTCGAGTGTGCCCACCACTGTATAGCACATGGGGGGATCACACACCGCAAACTGTTCACTATACACACACAAGCTCCATACCCACTGGCTCTGTATCACTACAGGCAACTACAAAGTCCAGCATTCTGTCCAAGTGTATACCCTCGCATAGGAATTGACATCTACAGTTTTGGAGGTGTGCTGGACATGGTAAGTGTACACTTTAGCAGAAGGCTTGGCTTCTGCCCGGTCCTTCCCTAGTGAAAAGATTGTTTCCTTCCTCCGGCACGATCTAGCATTGTTGTTTTGGATCGCTGCCGAGGAATAGGAGATCTTATTTCCGATGAACAAGGGCTGGTCGAACCCCCCATACTGCTCGCCGGCGAGAAGAAGGGCTCACAATCCATTTCGGCGGGGGGGCGGGGGGGGGGGCGCCGAACTGTCCACCTTTGGCAGTTCTGGCCATCACTATACCCCACACCTAAAATCAAACTAAAATCATAACAATCTGAACTTAGAGTGTAACACAAAATATAAAATTGAACCCAGTCATGAGAGTAGCTATGTTTTAATGTGTGAGGACATGATTTTTCTATACTTTTAGAGCCTCCGAGCATGTCCTCCATAATATGCTTGCCTCTTTCTTCTATCAAACAACTACAGGCGCTTCCTGCAAAAGCAGTACGATGTGCCCGGCCCTGCAAGCAGGGAAGCGGGGAATCGTAAAGGAGCTGCGGAGTGAGCTCCACTCTCCAATTTTAAGAAAAAACACTCTGTCATTGCAGATTATAATATTGGTCGGACAACAAAACGAGGAACATGGATAAGGTCCTGGAATATCACAGGACAAAATGCCAAGGTACAATTGTTTACTCTAGTTTTGTTTTTCTCGCCTACACACTTTGTAAAGGGAATGAAATACTTCATTTACATATCTGTCTTATAGTATTTCAAATGCTAGGTTAGTACTTTGTACGAATTAAAAAAAAATCTTGTTACAGCACAAAACCAAGCATCATGATTATCGTTTTATGTATATACCTAGACTTGTAATAATTATTTCTCTACTCTATGGAAAGGACAAGCCCCCCCCCCCAATCCAGCATCACTGACATACATCCCTTAATGTAAATTTTTTATTATTCTCTGCATTGCTTCTCTAAATTCCTGTAACAATGTGGATTACGAAGTCCCATGTCCACGTGTGGAACCGGAGGTGGCACTAGTGGTGATAAGGTAGGGTGACCACCCGTTCAGCTGCAAATCACCACTCACAGAATCGGAGGAAGCCCACACTCCCCCACCGCGTACCACCATCAACACGGCATTTTGATCCGGAAACCTCAGAGGGTGTGAGGAGGACCAGGACCCTCCAACTGCCAGAACACGGTGCCATCTTTTCTGGGAAGAGGAGGAACCTGGCCAAAATCCATCCAGTCAGTATAATGGTAACTATTGGTTTGTATTTTTTTCTAAAATAGATACTGTATATCCAATACACATGGTCCTGGTGGGCACTGAGTGATAGTAGGGCCCACAATGTCGCATCCCTTCTCTTCCTCTTCTTACCGCTCATATGCCTGCCATACACACACCGATTAGCGGCCGATTTTGCCGCCTACCGCGTGCGTGCACGCTCGCGCCGTCGGTTAGCCGGCACAACAATGTCCGCTAATCGGTGTGTGCCACATGTCGCATACACAGCCGGCCAGCCAGAGAACGGACATGTCCAATGTTCTCTGGCGAGCTGATTACTTTGATGAAACCAGCGTCTTCATTGAAGGTCCATCCAGCACACAAAGGGTGCCCCTGAATGCATGCATCTCGGAAGCATCGTGATTACAAATCATCACGCGTGCAATCCAGAGCTCATCTGAACTAGTCTGTGTCCGGCACTTACTCGTGGCTGTATGGGCAGGCTTAAGAAGATCCCCTACATCCCCTTAGTATCAAAACTATAGTAATGCTGTTAAAATCAATTATCCACGCCAATACACTGCCTCTCCCTCCATATAAGTTTGATTTTACATACTGATGTTAGAGAATTCCATTATCTTTTTTTCTTCTTCTCTTTTTTCAACAGCTCTTCTCCGTGATCTTCAATTTTTAACACAGACACCACCATAAGGTACTTCAAGACATTAAAGCGGTAGAATGCAGCAGAAGAATGGCCGACCCAATTTAAAGCCTGTCTACCATTGTCAACCAACTCAAGAAAACAGGATAATCTGTTTTCAGAAAAGACTTTTTTATCTTAAAAATGTGAGTGATGTTTTAACGCCAAAAAATACGTAACGTCCGTGAGGATCCTAAAAACCGACCTTAAAATAAGCTGGCCATACACCGTAGTCTCTCACTCTGTCAGATATCTTTAGATCTACCAACACCTATTAGTGTAGTTTATAAAGAGTCCCCTCATAGTACATGGTTTTTGTTAAAACAACAAGGAGATCTACAGGAAATCTTACAGAGAGCTCTAACGTGTAGGGGGCCTTAGTCATAAAGCTGCCCGACACCTTTAAGCTGGTATACATTGTCCATTCCTAGCACATCCATCCCTGATTGGATGCCGGCGCCGCTGCTGCATCACTTAGCTGGCCCATGACACCTCAGATTTTCTTTCTCTTGTCAGATTTCCTTCATATCATATCTACCAACAACCATGTAGTATAGTGTCCTCCCTGATAGAATACATAGTGATTGGAAGGTGTAGAAAGGTCCTCAATTACTGGTTTGGTAAAACCATCTGATCTGAAGAAATCTGACATAGAAATCTGAAGTGTAGGCAGCGTTAAAGATCGGGTCGGCAGGAATTGAGGCTGCAACTGACGGGAATTGACTGAATCAGCCTCCTGTCGATCGCACAGAGATCTGTCATGCGGCTAATTTTAGTCCGATCCCATTAGTTCAGCTGGGGCCAGCGGCCACCAGCCGACCTAATGACCGGTCAGATGCACGCAGTTGCCGTCCGATTCTCTGCACTAGCGGTGGGCCATGATGACATCTCACGCTGCCTGCATCTGCATAGATCGGGAACACAGGAATAGACGGTACATCGTTGTTTTATGTTAATTTCTTTGAAGAATCAACGGAGAGCTGGTTGTAAACAAAAGAGGCAAAGCGTATTGAGTGATACTAAATGTTAACCACATTAGGCGATGTTTGAGCATAAGGGGATTGATGGGTTCTTCTTAAGCCGCCATACACCCACCGAGTGGGTGCCAGACAGACTAGTTTTCCGATCGTACATCGTACCGTCCATTCCCAGCTTATAGATCTCTCTGTCAATATCCTTTAGATATACCCAGGCAACTATGTATGCCGGGTCCTCTGCGATTGAACACAGACTTGATTGTTTATAAAGTTCCCTCATAACATGGTTTTTTTGTGAAACAAAAGGAGATCTAAATGAAATCTGACATAGAAATCTAAAGGTGAAGGTGGACCTTTGATATACATTCTTGTTATTTTCTTGTTAATAAATTTTTTTCTGTTAACTTGCGTTTTCAATTTCTGTTTTTCAATTATATGTTTTTCCTTCAGTATTAGCAGTTAACGTTGCAATAAAGGCCCTTTATTGCCGTCCAAATTTCGTCCGGTACAGAAAAAACAGCATCAGATAGAATGGTAAAACTACATAACTACATTTCTGAAATACACAGCATCAGATTAACATTTTATTTTCCGAAAACATGTAAAAAAAACCATCTACACTAAACGGACTACAGTAAACTTCAAAAAATAGAACGAATTAAAACTTATTACTTCATTTACTATAGTAACTACTCAGGGCATGAAATTCATTAATTAAACCTCCCTAGCTGTGAGACAAAACCCTGTCGTTCGGTTGCCCCAACTGCAGGGTAAGCGGGCATCGTGTCACCATGCCTCCCTGGAAAGCTGCACCATTGTCTTCATCGCTGGCAGCATTCCGGCCATAATGAGGTGTGCTGCAACACATGCAAGATCGACAGGAATGTACTGCATGACGAGAAGCATGGTATAGACCTCCATGTTCATGGAGGAGCGCCCAGCTTGTCACGCCCACAAAGCCGCAATCCATATGACAACCGGTTGTGTGGAGCGGGGCGGAGGCAGGATGGAATGACAGTCCGTGTACTTTGTACATATGCTAGGGTAGGTTAAATATGCCTCCCCTTAAACATCTTAATCCACTAACACCCTCCAAAGGAAACCTTTGATTTTACCCTATCATGGTTTCAATTATAATACTGAGTCGCTTCAACTATATTATTTACGGTCCTTGTCTTTGATAAAAAGTCTTTATTACAAATTCATCAGGACTAGTGTCTCCATGTATAATACATAAAAGAGAAAAAGAGATGTAAAAGGTTTGTTTGATACTTTATATGGACTTGCAATCTCTTTTTCCTTTCCTCTTTTTTAAAGTCGAGCTGGCTAATGTAATTGGCTGGCTATTAATACTGCAGCTGAACGTTTTTCGTCAGATCTCTCTGCAATGCATTGCTCGTGTTTGGGGGTCCCCACACAATATGGTTCATTGCTTATTGAGATCACAAGCCCTTATCACGTCAAGGTAACGATCAAAGGGATTAGTTTAGTTTATTTACATCCCTGACGTCCAATGTTGTTGGCGGTCCCCGTAGCAAAAGTAGGGTCCTAAAATGTTAGGGGTTATTTAAACATAGCAACAGAGGCCTCACAATAATGCAGGTTGCTTTCAACATAGCACAGAGGCTCCAATAATGCAGGTTGCTTTCAACATAGCAACAGAGGCCTCCAATACTGCAAGGTTGCTTTGCAATTTAGGCAACACAGGACCCCCCAATAATGCGGAGTGGGTGTCGCGAATCACTGAATTTTCGTAAACGTTCCTTTAAAACTACGCGACCCGCCATTGACTTCAATGGGATGCGACCTTTAAAAAACAAAAGGGACCCTTCTTTTGGTTTCTTTTTGTCTTGTTTCTTGCCACCATAGTGTTTGGAAGTTGTTTCAAGGGTTCAACACACACCTGACAATGACATCACAAAGGTGAACTCCATTGCAAACTCCCAAGAAAGTTGTTTTTTCACACTATCATCCGCAACAAGGAATTTCACAATGAGAGTCAATGGGAATAATAAGAGTGCAATCACATGATTACCCTTAGACCCGTGTTTGATTGACCTATCTCCTTTTTAGACCCCCATGCCACCACCTTGACTTGCATCTGTCACTGTTTTCTGAACATCCGACCCTAGAGGGGGTCCTTGGAGGATTTTCACTGGTCTCAGTTTCTCATGTGAGGTAAAAAAAAAAAAACCCTGGGGCAACCTAGTTGGGTCATCGAAAAAAAAACAAGTTTTTCATACGACAAATTATTCAAAACGATCGCCTTTTGATCTGTCACTATGAAGCATCGGCCTTCTCATTCATCTGGGTGTGCCAACATGGCCAACACACTCCTTAGTGTGATCGCTTCATTTGATACGCAAGCCCCTTAACCCCGGCACGGTAGCAGATCATCGAAGGGGCAGTGGCACATGTATGTGCCTTTTTTAAATGCGGCCACAGCCGAGAGGCCAGAAACATTAGGCAGTACAACTTGCCATAAAAATTGTCATCTACATTGACATAAAAATTATGTATGGTAGCAGCCCCTCTGTAGCAGTGGCCAAAAAATGATGTTTTTCCAGGCAGAATGGAATAGCAAACATTGCGCTTTAACCCCGTGTGGTGGCGGAGGATTCATGAAAGTCATATCCGGTATGCAGCGTGGACGCTTTTTTTTTTTAGGCCAAGGATGTCAATCATGCCGTTCTGCTAGGGCAAACAGTAATCCCCCATCTGTCAGTCCTCAGAACCCATGCCCTCGTCATCTTCAGGAAGGTGAGGTACTCAACACTTTTTGACCGAGGCGACTGTCGCTTCTCGGTCACTATGCCGGCTGCAGCACTGAAGGTCTTCTGACAGGAACACTATAAGCAGGCCGGAAACAGAAGTTCAAGACGAACTGGGATAAGCTCTGGCCACGTCCAAGTCTGCATCCACCCAGTGTCAGGGGTTCATCGCTTCTCATCGTGTCAATATCCGAAGTTAAGCCCGGTATCTGCGATCTGGTCGTCCAGTCGTTCTCTCAGGTGGATCCCGAAGGGCTGGTGGCGATCGTAGGACTGAACAGCTCCTGCATGTCCTCATCAACCGCACTCTGTGAAGCGCCTCTGGTCCTTCGCGGCACGGTCGTAGTAGCAGGAAGGAGTAGTGTCACCTCTTACCCCTAGTAGAGTCCACGTTGTGCTGTGACAATCACCCTTAAAAAGCGGTGTAGATCAGATGTTGTAGCCTAGGCTCTCAACTGCTGCATCCTCTCAGACCTGCGGGAACCGGTAACATTTCCCTACTTTCTGCTTGTAGGCGGGGTCTAGTGTGTAGGCCACCCCAGTACAGATCGTTCCTCCTCATCCTTTCAAATCCGAGTGTACCTCAACAGCACGACAGCATGAAAGACCCCATTGCGCCCAGGATGGTGCCGAGCTACTCCAGTCCGAGTTCCATCCTCCTCACTGATCTCATTGAGGGTCGGTTCCTCCCCCACCACGTACAACACACCACGGGTCCCAGATAGGTGACCAATGAGCCCCGTGGTAATGCCGGCCTGATGTTGGTCTTTCTCCTCCTGAAAGTCCCTTCCTTCCTCCCTGCCTCTGACTCCTCAGACTCCTGCTTCCAGCGTTTGCGCCGCAGGTCCGGCACGCTGGCTGCTAGGCTGTTTCTGGTGTGATGGTGACGGCATAACTCTTCCTCTTCACGCACACCACCGCCTGATCCACACTCTTCGCAGGGCACCTTCCAGGAAGAAGGCAAATGGGATGAGGTGTCTCTGATTGTGCTTCGCTGCGAACTGACTATGTTTGTTCAGCCTCTTCGAAGGCCCATGAGCCTACAGGCATTCGCAGGAGCGTCCAGTGGTGGCAAATAATCCCAGTCTCCCGCAGAGGCTGTCCTATCACCCGGTGATACGATACTCATTTACAGCTTTCTCGGTTCTTTGTTGGAGTCAGGGTCAAACATTGGAGTGTTGAATTCCAACCCGCGGTGGACTGTCGCAACTCAAGCCCTCACTGGCATGTTCTTCTCCGCCGCTGAATTCTGAAAACTTCGCCATAGCGCGTAGGACCCTTAAATGGGCACACACCTTCCTAGCCTGTTTGAGGACCTCCTGAAGCCTGGTACTTTGCCCAAGCGTTGCACAATTGAGATTTACACATGTGCCATGCACGGCACTGTGACAACTTCCCAATTCAATGCCGCCGAAACAGATTGCTTCCACACCCATTGTCACACACCACTTGCCAATCTCCAGTTGTGCGGGGTCAGCCAGGCTGAGCCACCTTGTGTTAAGGAGGAGGGCGGACAGGATTGTCTGGTAGGTCCGGTGTGCCTCTGCTTCAGCAGGCAACTCACCGCAGACAGCGTGACACTGTCGTATCCCGCTATGTGGAATAGCGCCCCTGGGGATTTGCACTGTTGTCAATGATGTGGAGCCGGACTGCATCAAAGAGAAGATGACTCAGCAGCCAGGAGGATGGAGTAGAGGAGAGTATGATAGGTTGCAGCAGCCTGCCTGCAAGTCTTGCGGTGTCCCAACTCAGCTGCAGAGCCACGCATTCCTGCCGGCAGCTGTCAACAGGTTTTACCCAATGCGGGCGTGTAATACGTGATTTAACCTGCCCGGACCTGCTTTGCAGACCAGTATCAGTGGTCAGCTTGACCCTTGCCAACAACTGTCTGCCAGAGTATGCCAAATAACTATCCTTTTCATTCAACAAGGGACATAAAGATTGGGGATTGAGTTTGGAAAAAAAATTTCTACCGGGTACCTTCCATTGTGGGTGTCCCAATCGCCACACATTTATGAGGCCTCAGACTCCACCAGCTGGTATGGTAAACGCTGGCGGGCTAAGACTCCGTCAGCAGCTGTCATACCGCCGGGCAGGGGGTGACTCTGTTGACATTGTTTTTGTTTTTTTCCGCTCAAACCTGTCCTTCACTGACACCCCTGCGCAGGCGCAGATGAGCTGGGACTGCCAAAGCAGAGGCGAGTGTCTGGTGGTTGAGAGGGGCCAAAGGACAACAGTGTTTGAAGTGGCTGAAGATGGCTGGACAGGAGAGGAGGGTGGCTTTGAGTGTGTGTGCTGCTTCTAGGCCAGTGTTGATCCCATAGGCAGTTTGTGATGCGACATCATGTGCCTAAATCATGTGCCTCTCAAGCAGTTTGTACCAGGTGGGTTTTTGGAACTTCCCACGACTCAGTACGTTGTGGCACAGGTTGGCAATCAGCGCATTACCCACAAAAAAAATGCCACACTGCTAAGCTTTGCACTGACGTGCATAGTGTGGTTGGCAACAGCATGCGTTGATTGGCGTGCTGTCTGGCTGACCCAGGTGCCGATACATTCTGCCTGACTGTGCCACTACTCCTTGCGATGACCTCCTGCCCCATGCTATACAACTCGTCTCCTTCCTCCTCTCTTCTCTCATCTGAACTTTCCCTGTGTCTTCCTCTCTGGTGTGGGCACCCACGTGAGAATCCACGGACACTCGCATCATTCAACAAACCTCCCCCCGCTTCACCTGTATCTGACAACCCTCATCAAAGGAAGCAGCAGGAAGGTATCAACAGCACGTCATCACAACTGCCCTCATGTGTGAATGCTACTGTCGAGCATGGTTCATGTCAGCCACATGCTCTGGCATAATGGTTGCGCATCACTCATCTCCTCTTAAAGGAGTGAGAACACCTCCTCGCCCTGATGGTGCAATAAGTCGGCTGTGGTGCGAGTATTGGTGGCGGCGGTGAGGTGTCCTACTTGAGAGGATTGTGTGTCCCAGGGTCAGAGTGGTGGATAGTGGAGATTGGTGTCCTCCCTGTTTAAACCATCCACGGTACATTCCCCCTGAAAAAGGATCCCACATTTGCGTATGTTGACGTAAGTGGCCGTCTGAAGCACTGGCCCTTATTCTGGAGGGGGCCAAAAAGGGAATTGTGCACTGCCACGAACACGACCACGGGGGCATTAGTCCCTAACAGGGGGATGGTCGCTCTGCCCTCTGCCTGTCATTTTTAGTTTTTTGGTGACAAGGCGCCTGTGGCAGCAGATAACTCTTGGTGGGCACGGACAGGTGTCACAAGGCCTGTAATGGATTTAGCCCTTCACTTTTATTAATACCCTTTATGGATAGGGTGAAAAAAATTGCTGGGTATTACCCTTCCACCAGATAACTGTGGCTGGGCACTGGGCATCAGACAGTTGGGGCACCAGGCTGTAAGGACAGAAAGCCCTGCATATTTTTAATGCCCTAATGGGTGCAAAAAATCACCTGGGGTTACAAAGTGCCAAAAAAAAACTATGGGTTGTGCCTGGGCGTGTGGGCGGCACACACAGTTGGCACAAGGCTGGAACAATGGAAAGCCTTTACTATCACCTAAAATAGGGTGGCAAAAAATCCCCCGGGGTTACCAAGTGCCAAAACAAAACTAGGGGTGGGCACTGGCATTGTGGGCGCACACCCGTTTGCCGCAAGGGTGTAATCAGATGGAAGCCTTTACTAGCACCTCAAATAGGTGCAAAAATTCTCTCTTGGGTACAAAGTGCCATTTCAAAAAAAATATTGGATGTCACTGGCAGTGTGGGTCGC
>CM070035.1:3581313-3597124 GCA_036250615.1 Ptychadena robeensis
CCTCTTCATTCTCATGTCTGGTTTGGTGGCTCTGAAGGCCAAGATGACGGTGACGGTTTTGGCCAAAATTGAAGAAACAACAATTGTGAAAATGTTCCCAAAAACAACTTGCCTGAGGAGACAGGAGATCCTGGTGGGACGTCCGATGAACAGCAGAGGACATAGACATGAGAAGATCAGTGAGAGGAGGAGGATGAAGCTGAGGGTCTGGTTATTGGCTTTTACAGTCACAGTTTCCTTGTACTTGATGAATACAACCAACACTACAATTGGAGCAATGCAAAGCATCAGAGAGATAACAACCAGAAATAGTCCAAGTGATTCCGTATAAGACAGATACTCAGTAGTCCTCAGAACACAAGTGTCTCTTCTGTCATTGGACCAGTGGTCTCCTGGACATTGCAAACAATTTTCTGTATCTATAAACATAGGAAAAGGAAGAACACATTTAAAGCGTATTCAATTTGGTGAAGCATTTCCTGATAATAGATCAAACTGTTACATTAGTTAAAATATAATTATATAGTCTGAGTATTTCCTAATTATTTGTTATTTTTAACTGATATTTTAGTATGCACATATGAATTGCTCTCTCAAAAAAGAAAATTTACTACAGAATTTCCTCTGGTACTTATGTTGTTATCAGTGGCGGGTACCTGGTAGTCAGTTTGTATAGAGTGTGGATGGGTGTCTACCTGTGTTGAGGTTCTATTGCAATCCAACATTGTACCAAATAGGAAGTTAATGGAATTTGTAAAACACCACCACAGGAAGATAAAAATAAGATATGTGTTTAGTTCTTCAAGTATAAGGGATATATTACAGGCCCACAGTACAATCCCAACACAAACAATTTGAATGTATAAAATCACATCTAAAAGGTATAACTAACCAACATGAATAAACAGTAATCTATCAAACCAGCCCTTTCAAAAAGTCAGAAGGGCATCCAAAATATTGATCAATGAAAAAAATCATTATTTTCGGATTGCTCCATGTAAGTCTCAAATCTAGAGAAAGCTGTACCACTGGACATTATAGACATTCCAGATCGCCCAACAAATACAGAGCCATGATTGCTACTTCCAGAAAGTCCATTTAGAAGACTTGTTTGGTAGAGGTGAGTAGTGATAAGCGACATAGGCAATATTCAAATTTTCAATATTTCACGAGTAGTTCGACTAATATTTGATTTCATTATTTGAGTGTATGGGAGTACCTTCAAAGTGAATGGTCACATGAGGCATTGTGAATATAAAATCGCAATGTATGGCCATAAGTTATGACATTGGGAATATCCACCGATATATTCTGGAGATTTGTTAATTCTCGAATATATTTGTCGAATATATCTGCAATTCGAATATTTGAGCTCAACACTAGAGGTGAGTAGACAGATGGATAGCCAAGAGATGAATTTTATTCTTAATCATGTGGTACAAGTATTGCTCATACCGTTGCTGTCTCCAATATCTTTGCATGTTTTTTGGTCTTCAGTGCACCATTCTTATCACCTTCCATAAATTCCTCCCATTTTATACCAGTAATTAAGCCCCCCATACATGTATAGATTTTGGCCAATCGACCGTGCGTGATGCCGTTGGGTCACAATCAGCCCGGGCACCCTTTGTGTGCCAGCGCTGTCCGTTGGGGCAGGCAGACAGCATCTAGAGATGCCAGCTGTGAGAACAGTCAACCTAGCACGAAGGGAGAGGGAAGGAAGCTGCTAGCACATTCCCCCCCCCCTCAGAAGCAGGCAGACAGGCTCATTCCTCAGCCCCGGTGGATCTCAGATCCCTCGGAGCTGAGGAGACATACCCATACTTGTGTCCCCGTCTAAAGTATTAGACTAATCTAAGAATTACGGACCTGTCCTTAATGGCTTAGATCGATTTGGCTGCCAATTTAGGCTCTTTAGGCTTAAGATCGGCACCCTATTTTTTTGGCCGGCCGGCCGGCCGTCCGAACGCTGCACACACGGCAGTCAGCGTAAAATCTTAGCGCGAATGGGGGACTTAACACTTTAAAACCATGTAATTTTAAAGTAGCTAAATTGTCTGTCATTAAGTATTACTCACCGGTCTGGTTGGAGATCTCCCCCTCTGCACAGGGCACACAGTCATAGCAGCACCTTGGCCGTCCTTCTTGAGGGACCTTTCTATATCCGGGGAAGCAGCTCTCACTGCACACCGAACGAGCAATGTAGTTCTAGATAAAGGATGAAAATGTTGAGTTGGGATTATTTAGTTACAATATATACGTTTCCAATAAAGACAATTATAAAAAAAATTAAGAATACAGAGTTCAGGAAAGAGAAATAGATATATAAACAAGCCCCAACACCCCAACAGTTCTTATGCATTAAATAAAACCTCAAAAACTTGTCCATCAGTGCTTTACTTAACTTTGTAGTGAAGTCACAAATAAATAACTAAAATAAAAAAGGAAGCAATGAAGAATAGAAGGGAAGCGGAGAAAAGTAGATAGGAGAGTGAAAAAGAAAATAAGGTTGGACATACACGGTTCGATATTTCTGTTCGATCGGCTTAAACCGCCTTATCGATTCCTGCCAGGGAAGTGATTTCTGATACAATCGACCAAAAGCGATTGATATCAAACAAAAAATCGATCTAAAGTAATCGTTGGTTGGACATGTTGGTAGCCAATCATACTAATGGAATAGATTCCTGTGAGAGAATCAATTCCAAAAGAAGGGTGAAGGAATTGATCAATTATAAATCAATTCAACGATCGATAGAAAATCGAATTGACAGTCAAATCGCAAAAAAAGGCGCTAGCCTATTGCTTCCCCGGGTTATTGACAAATGTTTTTTAGGCTTTCAAAAAATGCAGGTATTGGCACAGAACAACTTATTCCTTATTCCTCCAAGCCACTTACTGGGGCTTTTGATCAGCAGTACTCTGTCATGAATTAGTATAAAAGAGTCTTTATTTAATAATAAGTATATAAAACAACATAGTTCATATGGAATTGTGAGAACAAAATAGTTTACATGCAAGTGGTAAACCCTGTATACAGCAGTGTGATTATCGAAACTTCAGCCTTGTAACAACAGGTTTAGGCTCTTCTGCAGATTTTTTCATTATAGCTCTATAGTAGGTTGCTCTGACACGTTTCGCCTCAAAAAGGCTTCCTCAGGGAGACAAAAAACCATCAACAGAATGTTGGTATTACATTTATTCCATATTTACTCAATTGTGATGGCGTGAACCCGGATTTTGCCGTTCGCGAACGGCAAACGCGAACTAGCGCAAAAGTTCGCGAACCCGGCGATGACGCGAACCCGCCATTGACTTCAATGGGGAGGCGAATTTTAAAAAACAAAGGGACCCTTTACACTAGTGTGGAAGTTGTTTCAAGGGGTCTAACCACTGGACAATACATGACAGAGGGGAAATCCATGCAAAACTCCCAAGAATTTTTTTTTTCACCCAAATAAATATCCGCACCAAGGATTTCTACAATTATAGTCATGGTAAAATAAAGTGCAATGATGTGATTACCCTTAGACCCGTGTTTATTGGACCTATCTCCTTTTGTATACCCCTGCCACAACCTGGACTTTTGCATCCTGTCACTGTTTTTTCTGAACTCACTCCCTAGAGGGGGGTCTTGGAGATTCATTCATCACCCGTCCTCAGTTTTCTCAGTTGAGTACCTTTGTGCTTTAAGTCCTGGGTGGCAAACCGTAGTTGGGTATCCAAAAAAAAAAGTTTTTCATACGACATAATTAATAAAAACCGATCGCTTTTGGTCTTATCACTATGAATCAATCGCCATTCTCATCTGGGGTGTGCCAACAAATTGCCACACACCTTATTGAGGTGATCGCTTCATTGTGATAACGCCAGCCCCTTCAACCACGACCATGTAGCGATCACCGAATGTAAGGATGGCACATGTATGTGCCTTTTTTTTTTAATGCAGCCAACAGCCAGAGCCAGAAAAATTAGCAATTACCTTGCCATAAAACATTTTCATGTACATTTTGACATAAAATTATGTAATGGTAGCAGCCACTGTTGTAAGCAAGCGCCAGAAAAATTTATGTTTTCCAGGCAGAATGGAAAAAAAACATTGCCGCTTGAACCCTAGTTTGTGCGGATGATTTCAATGAAATCATCCATTATGAGCGTGTGGGACCATTTTTATAGGCCAAGGCATGATACATCAGCTTTTTGCTAGGCAAACGTATCCCCCACTGTCAGTTTCCTTCTAATCCATGCCTCGTTCATCCTTAAGGAAGGTGAGGTGATCCACCTTCTTTTTTGACCGAGGCGACTTCGCTTCTCGTTCACCTAATATCCGCCTGCACACTGAAGTCCTTTCTGACTGGACACTATAAGCAGGACACGACAGAAGTTTCAAGAGCAAACTCGGGATATCTCTGCCACAGTCAAGTCCTGCACACCCCAGTAGTCAAGGGGTTTCATCGCTTCCTCACCCTGTTAATAATCCGCATTTAAGGCCAGGTTTTACAAAAAAAAAAGTCTGCCATCTGTCGTCGAGTCTTCTCTCTTCTCTCTCAGGTGGAAAAAAAAAAAAATTCCCGAGGTCTTAGTGGCGATGCGTAGACTTAAAAAAAAGCTCTCATGTCCTCCATCAACACACGTCTGTAAAGCAGCCCTTCCTTGCCATCGCGTCGTGGTTAGCATGAGGATTTGTGTCACCTCTTCCCCTATTAAGAAGTCACGTTGTGCTGTGACATCACCTTAAAAGCGTTGTAAGTTCAGATGTTTGTTAGCCTAGCTCTCAACTGCTGCAAATCCTCCTTCTGAACTTACTCCGGAAGCCGGTAACATTTCCACTACTTTTCTTTTTATAAGCGGGGGTCTAGTAGTGTGGCCACCCAGTTACAAAGCTCGTTCTCCTTCAATCCTTTTGATACGAGTGTCCCTCAACAGCAACGACAGCATGAAAGACCCCATTTCCACAAGGATTATGCCGATCCCTACCTCATAATCAATTCCTCCTCCTCACTTGAGTCATTGAAGGGTCCTGTCCTTCCTCCTCAGCCACGTACACCACACAACGGTCCTCATGATATGTGACCACAATGAGCAACCGTGGGATGCCATATTAGGTTGGTCTTCCTCCTCCTCAAAGCCACATTCCTCTCTCTACATCCTCAGACTCCTCTTCCATCAGTTGCCACGCAGGTCGGCAAGCGAGGCTGCCTAAGGTCTGTTTCTGGTGGGGATTGTGACCACAAACTCTTCCTCATTCAACTCTCATCACACATCCTGAATACCATCACTTTCTTCGCAGGGCAACGCTACCAGGAAGAAGCAAATGGGATGAGGTCGCTGATTGTGCCTTCGCTGCGACTGACAATGTTTTGTCAACCCCAATCTTCCAAAAGGCCTCATTTAGCCTACAGGCATTGCGATGAGTGTCCCATAAATGCAAAAAATACCCAGTCTCCGCAGAGCTGTCCTAAGCACCCTGGTTATACAAATACTCTATCAACACTTTTCCTTTCTCTTGTTGGAGTCAGGCGGTACAAACATTTGTGAGTTTTTGAATTTCCAACGTCGTCGGACTGTCTCAAATTCAAGTGCCTCACTGCATGTTCTTATCTTTCGCCGCTGAATTTCTCCGAAAACTTTCGCCATAGCCGTTTAGGAACTGCCTGAAATGGGCACACAACCTTCCTACCTGCTTGAGGAATCCGTTGTAAACCTGGGTACTGTTCCCCAAACATTTGCACAATCTATTTTAAGACATGTGCCATGCACGGCACATGTGACAAACTTTGTCCCAAATTCAATGCGCATCCGCCAACAGATTGCTTTCCGTTGTCACACAACCACTTTGCCAATCCCCAGTTGGTCGGGGTCAGCCACTGATCCACCTTGCATTAAGGGCGACAGGATGCTGGTCCGTGTGGTTCTCTCTGCTTTCAGGCAAGTCAGCCCCAAGACACGTGACAACTGTCGTATTCCGGATTGTGGAATAGACCCTGTGGAGCTGCCAGGGATGCAGATGATTGGACCAGAAACTGCATCAAACAGAAGAGGACTCATCCGAGAGGATGGAGTAGGATAGAGTAGAAAGGTGGCAGCAGGCCTGCCTGCAAGTCCATTTTGGCGGTGTCACACAACTTGTCTGCAAGAGCCACGCATTCCATGCTGGCAGCTGTCAGCAGGTTACTCCCAATCGCATGTACGTGATGATACCTGCCTACACCGTGCCTTTGCAGACCAGTTCATGTGTCAGATGGACCCTTGCCCCAACAACTGTATGCCAGAGATGCCATGACTTCTTTTTCACACTAAGGAATACAGATTGGGATTGCCGTTTGGGAAAAAAAATTCGGCCGGGTACCTTCCACTGCGGTGTCCCAATAGCCACAAATTTTTTTGAAGGCCTCAGACTCCACCAGCTGGTATGGTAAAAGCTGGCAGTCTAAGAGCTCCCTTCAAGCCAAGCTGTCAGAACGCCGGGACAGGGGTTGACTCATGTGACAATTGTTTTTTTTTTTTTTTTTTTTTTTTTTCCGCTCAAACATCCTCTTCAACTACACCTGACCGTGCCACTATGACTGGGAACTATGCTCAAAGCGAGAGTGCAAGTTGGCCTGGTGGTTGAGAGGGGGCAATGGAGGAGTTGTTGCAGTGTCTGAAGATGCTGGGACAGGAGGATGAAGGTGGCTTTGAGTGTTGTTTCCTGCTTTGTATGCCATGTGATTGATCCCAAGGCGTTTGTGATTCGGAGATCATGTGCCTTCTCAAAGCATTTGTACCGAGGTGGTGTTTTGGACTCCATGACTCAGTATCTTATTCAACAGTTGCAAATGCAATCGCTGCTATCAGCAAGGTCAACACACAAAAAAATGCCACAACTGCTGAGCTTTTGCACTTGATGGCATACTGGTAGGTGGCAACAGCATGCGTTGATTGGCGATGCTGTCTGCTGACCCCAGGTGCCTATACATGCTGCCTGACTGTTCCACTAACTCCTTGCGATACCTGAACCCCTTCTTACACATCTCGTCTCCTCCTCCTCTCTTCTCTCCATCTGAACTTTCCCCCTGTTCTTTCCTCTCTTGTGTGGCACCCACGTGACATCCACGGACACTCAATCTCATCATATCAACCGCTTCAACCTGTATCTGACACGAACCTCACAAAGGAACAGCACGTACAACATCACTCGTCACATCACAACAAACACGCAACCTCCATGTGTGTATATGCTACCTGTCAGAGGCATGTCCATGTCATCTACATGCTCTTGCAATAATTGGGTCCCAAATTAGTCGGCTGTGGTGCTAGTGGTTATGTATTTGGTGCGGGCCAGGTGAGTGTTGCAAAACTTTGAGAGTTCATCACCGAGCATGTCGGAGAATGGTGTGTCCAGGTCACATAGTGTGGAATGTGTTGACAGATTGGTGTCCTCCTGTGTAAACCAGTCCCAACTAATCCCCAGCAATTTCTTGTGTTTGACGGTAGTGGACCTCTTGACCACTGGCCATTATTCTATTAGGGCCAAAGAAATTTCACCACCACGACCACCACGACCCCTGCGGATGGTCTGCCTTCTGCCTGTCATTTTTTATGTTTTTTATGCGTACACGGCCCTGTGCAGCAGATAACTCTGGTGGTCAACTGGACACTTGGCACATAGGCTGTACATGGACAGAAAGCCGTGCACTTTTATATTATACCCTTTATGATAGGGTGTTAAAAAATTTCTTCTTACCCTTCCACCTTGATCGCCCATATCGCTCCGTTGTAAACGGCGCTGAATATGTGCGGTGTCGCTAGGGAGGTATAATACACCTTATTTATGATTAGGTGAAAAAAATTGTGCTTGGTATTACCCTTCCACACCAGATAACTGTGGCTGGCACTGGCACAGACAGTTTGGCACAAGGCTTAATCGACTGAATGCCCTGCACTTTTTATTAACCCTCCCTAGCGATATGCCCCGAACCCAGTTTCGGGCACAGGCACCACTGCAATAATCGATACGCCCAACTGGGTTCGGGCACATCGTGGGAGCTCACTCTCCAAACCATCATCCAGCCATCGCCCCAATCCATCTCGCCTTTCCTCGGCGGCTTCTTCCGGGTCCCGATTGACGTTTGACGTCACGGAGCGGGACCCTGTCTAGAGTAAAAAAAAATTTTTTTTTTCTTTTTTTATAAATCTTTTTTTTTTTTACTTTTTGAACTGGATTAGAGAAATGTCTTTCTCTAACTCCATTCAAAAGTGGATATCCTAGCTATAGAAACGCTCGCGCATGAGCACTTCTGCTAGCAGAATCATCTGCTCTCTGCACGAGCAGAATCCGGAAATACCGAGGTCTTCAACTTTCTTCCGTGCTCTGTGCTTCCTGTCTTATGACGTCAATCGGCCGGAAGATTTAAAGTAACAAGAATTTTTTTTTTTTTTCTTTCGATTTTTTTTTTCACATTTGTTTTTTATATTTTGATTGATTGGATAAATTTTTTATAAATGTTTTATCCAATCCAAATACAAAATAAAATAAAACAAGTGCTAAACTTATAAAAAAAAAAAAAATGTTCCAAAAAAAAATTTTTTTTTTCTTTCCTGTACCTTCTAAACCGACATAGCCTCTCCATCTCTGGCCAAATTTATTTTGCGAATGATCAACTATGCCGCATTCGGGGTGCATCTGCTTTGTTGATCAATCGCAAAATGAACGCGCCAACTGGATAGCAACCGTTCGTACTCGCACAAAACTTTGATCAGCATAGAACAAAAACGTTTTTCTCTCTGGCTCATCGCCATTACTTTGAATTGGGGACAATGGTCCCATCCAAAGTATTTTGGTTGTCCAATCAGTAAATGGTGTATTTTCGAACGATTGACCATTGCATTATGATGTCATCATTGCTGTCTGTCCAGATTGTTCGAATCAACACGCCCGCCAACATAGCGTCTATGGCTGGTTTTTTAACCACCCTAGCGTTACGCCGAAGCAAGTAACTGGCGCAGTCTGATCGTGAATCAAACTGCGCCCTGTGCCGGAAATCAGGCCAACCGCTTGCCTCTCTGTGTGCCTGCAGACATTTCTCTACAAAGCTGCCAGTCCACACAATCCTTTCCGCCCCATCGGCGTCTATGGTTGACGCGATGGGGCGGAAAGGCAAAACAAACTGTATCCTTTTGGTACAAGACAATCTGGACCTCAGTGAAAAACCGCCAGGGAGGTTAATACCCTTTATGGATATGTGAAAAAAATTTGCTTGGTATTACCCTTCCACCAGATAACTGTGGCTGGCACTGGGCCACTACATTTTGCACAAGGCTGTAATGTACGGAAATCCTGTACTTTTTTATTAATACCCTTTATGGATATGGTTAAAAAAATTTGCTTTGTATTACCCTTCCACACCAGATAACTGTGGCCTGGAACACTGGGCATTGTGGGCGCACCACACAGTTTTGGCACAAGGCTGTAAGTGGTAAAAAGCACTGCAATAGCCCTTAAAAAAGGGTGAACAAATCCCCTGGGTAACAAAGTGCCACCCCACAGTAACTGCCTACAATAGGATCGGCCACAAAAAGTATAGGTAGGACGGATCGCCGTGTGATCTTTTAGGCTCGAAATTTCAAGGTGGGCACCCCTGTAGTTGAGGGCGACCGACCACCATGTGTTTGGCCTGAGTGTGCACGCCAGTCAATTGCCTGCAACTACTGTCGGTAATAGGCACATCTATGGCTGGCTTAACACCCTGAAAATTAAGAACAGTGACCCGATGTTTTGGCCGATTGACTGCTCGTAATGAGGTCATCACGCATGGCCAAAACATCGGGTCACAATCTATACATGTATGGGGGGCTTAACAGGTAGAGAGGTCAACATTTCTCACATTTATCCAACAAATATTACAATAGATGGAAGGGCAGTCCAGACCGCCTCTCGACATCATTGATGTGGGGCTGGTAATGAGCTGCAGCAAATAAGCTACTCCTATTATAGCTCGGAGTACCAGGGGGGCAGGTGATCCGGTGAACCTGAGAACAGTGGGACAACCACTACATCACCAACAAGCTTACTCCTTTCTCTTTCTATCCCCAATGTACTCATTGAGGGGACGTGTCCCAACATCGATTGGAGACTTAACAAACAAACAAGATCATCTCGGCACAATCGCATTTCATGCAAATCGGACCCATGCTGACAGCAAAGGGCGAATCGTCCATTTTCACGTATATGCTTGGATTTCTGGGGAAAAAACATTTAATTACCACATTCGTTACACCAGAAAGTCTGTCAGTGAAAGGGGAGCAGTTACAAGGGGCCGATATAAAAGCAAGGAAGCAGTAGGCGAAACGCATCAGCACAATCTCATACTATTTGTAGCAACGTTTATGAGAATGAGGAGCAGGTGCGTTCTACACCGGCACTCTCCTTCTCTAACATAAGGTTTAGGGACTTGGGGGACTTTAAAGACACGGATGTCAACAAGGTAATGAATCTAATATGCATAGTTTATTATTACAGTATAAATACAACAGTGTGTTTACAGTACATATGATTCATCAGTTAATCAATAACATTATAGTGGTTACATTTCATGATAGTCAAATCAGATAAGTAAAAAGAACATTTCATTTTTTTAAATGTATCCTCACTCAAGTATAGCTGTAGAAAATATTGTGCAAAGTAGGGAATCATATCTCGACGCGTTTCGCCATCTGGCTTCTTCAGGAGATTTTAGGTTTTGCCGTTGCTGACACTAATTAAACACATTAACATCATGAGTATTGCTAAAGTAATTACAGGTATATTAGTTTCAAGATACACGTGTACATATACTTACACCATTATGAGTGGAGTTTTTGAATCCATTGAAGTCGGTCGAGCGTTTATCTCCGATGGGGAGGGGACCCCCGAGGCCAATACAGAGCCGACCCCCCAGCCGACGTCCCACGAAGGGGACATGGAGTCGCGGGAAAACGGGGGACCTACATGGGAACATGGCCCCGGGATCCCGCCACCTGCAAATGGAGAAGGTAATTGGGGTGAACACTGATCCACTCCCACCTGTGTGAATGTGTGAATTAAAGTGTAGTGTTGGTGATGTACCCAAACTCAGTGCTAAATGTGATGTTACCTACTGTGTAAATAATGAGCCCACTAGTGTGAATCAAAGCCACAAAGAAAAAGAAAACCAATGAGCCCCTAAAAAGCAAAAAAGAAAATTGTAAAAAAAAACCTGTATCGGTGTCTGTGTCAAAGTAGGGGGACTAACACCAAGAGTCCCATCTCCAGATCATGTCAGTGTTTGTGTATGTCCTTCCTAGCGTAGGAAAAAAATAAAAAACTAAGTAAACCGTGTCCAGTATGAGTGTATGAGTGCCATATACCTCTATGAACTGCTCCAATGAGCAGGGGGATACCCCGTCTACCCGTGCGCGTGGATCGTATCCCCTCCGGAAATGATGTTAGCTCTCCTCACAGCTGCCCATGGTAGACGCCCATGGCCAGCCCTTATATCCCCCACCGTTGCCATGGGAGCCCGGGGGTGCGCCCACAAACAGTGACGCAACCAACACGGCTCCCATGGCGACGCGTGGACGCTTGCAGCACATACACTCAGGGGTCTGCACTGGAAGGGAACCAGCTGGTCGCCATGCGTCCCCCCCCCACTAGTCTCGCCAAATGGCGGGTATGCTCTGATGACATCGTGGTCAGACCAGAGCACTTGGCGTCCACGATTCCCGAGCCCCCCCTCTCCCGATCCACTACTGCAGGGCAACCCCAGAACATCCTCCCCCCATCAGCACATGGACGACAATTCGCCCAAACCCCTCCATGGATTACAATCGCTTGTACAGAGAAAGCAGCATTGTTAATTATATGCAATTTCAGACACACTGAGGAAATTGTACATGCACCAATAAGTAAACAATAAATGACACATAAGATGCCATACTTAGTCTTAAACCGGTATTGTTTTGTGGTTAGACCATATAAGAGGTTACCCTCAGGTCTGAATTCCTTATCAAAGTATAGGGGACTCAGTATATGTTCACCTCCAATATTAATGGAATTAATCAGATTTACTCCGAACACCTTGCGTGTATGTATCATACTCTGGTTACAGAGTGGTGGAGCATTGTTAGCGTAGGTTATATCAAAAGGCTAATTATCTATGTTAAAGCGGTAATGGATCTGAGACGGTCCCCCGGATCCTGACCCACCATATGTGTGAAGTACATCCAATGGTGACCCGTAAAACATTTAACTAATGTCTGCTATGTCCCTATTGCACCTACCCCTTCATTTGTGATGGTCACAGTATATCAAAATGTCCATATGTACATACACAAAGTAAGGTATACCCTTATGTTTAAAGATTACTTGTATTACATCTAGTTATGTAAAAATAAACCAGTATCAAGGAAGTCTCTTCCATATGAATACCCTAATGTAAGGGATTTTCAGTTGGTATTGATAAAATAAATAAATTGGTGCATTTTAAAAGGGAAGGTCGCTAATTGCCCTAATAGTTGGTGTCTTCCACCCTATACCCAAAATTTAGAAAGATCTAGCTACCTGACCCCTATGTGTTTGTGCCACATCCCAATATTGAAATTTGTAGCAAAAAAAACAACAACAATCTCATACTATGTTGAACATGTACCTTATCATTTGTAAATCCCACATCTTGTATCAGCACTCTGATTCTGTGTGGATAGGGTCGCTTTCCCTTTTATGTATGTGACCTACCTCACTCAAATACAATCATGCAAGATATGTTTCCAAAGTTTATAGCCTTAATGAATTCATTTTTTGTGTTTATAAACCATTTTAATAAAAAAAAGTTATAATATTTGACAAAACATGTTTCTAATGCACCTGAAAACCCCAAAAAAGATTCCTGCACTTTGATAGTTTTCAGTATTGGTTAATTAACCCTGTGTTGCGGCACATGTTTTAATGAACCTTTAACTCATCCATTGATAGTTCATGAAATGGTTTTCACGGTGCGTTCGGGGTTACATCTCATTAATGTCAGTGCAGTGCGTTCAAAAATGCAATGGAACCCCAATACACCATGTATGTATTAACACATTGATAGGGAATGCATTGGGCACATCAAAAACGCAAAGGGCGGTTAACTTTATAGTTAATATTATCTCAGTATAAAGATAATAATTGTGTTCCATACCTGAGAAAGTGGAAATGTAAGAAGTCTCTCAGACAGGATGGTGACTGAGAAAGGGTCATTGAGAGAGATCCCCCTCATGACTGATATAGACCAATTACCTATGATCAGCAGACTAAATACTGTATTTTTCGGACTATAAGATGCATCAGACCATAAGACGCACCCAGTTTTTAGGGCAGGAAAACCAGAAAAAAATGATTTAATAAGTTTTCACATCAATTGGGTTAATGCAATGAATGTAATGGATGCAATATTTAATTCAGCCAGCAGGTGTCACTAGGAGCAGTACACTCTCAGCAGAACGTTATACTTTACACTGATCTACAGGAGGAAGAGGGGGCTGGGCTGTCTTCTGCTCTCTCTCTCTCCTCTCCAGATGTTACTGATTCTGTGTCCGTGGGGCAGCAGATTGATTTCTGTTCCCACGGACAGGAGAGCTATAGATGAAAGTTCATCTATAGCTCTCTCTTCATTGCCTAGGCATAGGCAATTACACAGTTCAGATGGGAGAGCCGGCATTAGCCGACATCTCATATATGACAGCTCCTCCAGCTACCCCAGCTAATCTCCATGCCGGAAGAGCTTGCGGTCAGCCAAGGTGCGACCACCCAATTTTGGGGGTGAAAAAGTGCGTCTTATGGTCCAAAAAATACGGTAGATGGATTACTGATAAGAAATATGTAAACAACAACAATGCCGTTCTCTGGCTATTTTCCTCCATTTCTAGCTTAGATATTTGGATTTTTAAATTAGATTTTTTACCAGTTTAAATTCACATCTTGGAATAAACAAAAATCAATACATTCTTTTTCAGAATCCGTCATGGCTACACGTTCCTGTGTGATTACAACTGTAAATAGCAGACCCAGCCTCTAAGCATCGATAAGGCATCTAAGCATCGAAAGTAACCAAGGGCAACCAAAAGGAAATTAGGTTTTCTCCCTCAGGTCCAAAAAGCCTCCGTTCAAAGAGAACCACAATTTAGGAGAAATATGGACTGCAGCAAGAGCTCAGAGGCTTATAAAACCTGCAAAGACTGAAAAAAATCATATGTCTCCAGATCCAACCAGCTTCAGGAGAATGGAATAAGGCAGTGATGATGAACCTTTTTGAGGAAAAGTGCCCAAATGGAAACACACGACTCACTTTTTTAAAGTGCCAATATACCCATTTAACTTGAATACTGAGGTTGTAGTTTAAGCAATGGGAGAAGCTGATTTTTTTGCCAGTAACAGACATGGTTACCGCTAACAATGTCCATTACTGGCAAAAAATTCTCATGCAGCGTCATGGCAGTATGAAATGGCACTGAAATTGTTGACAGTTTTGGAAGTGATGCCACATCCGGATATTGAAACCGTTTGCGTTCCAGGTACCGGAAGTGAAGTCAGTTTTTGTGATATCGTTTTTTTCTACTCAAATTCCTCGCGAACAGGCAGAGAATTTGAATCTTCCTGCGAACAAGCGGACGTCTGTCTTTTTAAAAAGTCAGATCTGCCTGTTAGTAGACGGACCTGGCCGAAGTTCGGCCATCACTACTAGTCAGAGTTCGGCTTGGAAAACCACATTACCACGAAATTAAAAAAGTCCCCTCTCCTCCCGTCCCCACTTATCAGAGACAGACTGTACACATGCTGATACACAGTCTGTCTACGAGTGGCAACAGCGAGGGCTCTGGGCACGCGTGTCATAGGTTGTCCATAACAGAAATAAGGTGTAAAGCTACGTGCGAGTTCAGGTACAACTAGAAGACACCTATGTGAAGCTCATACCTGTCAAGTTTGGGTATCACAAAACCGGGGGGCATACAGGAAGTGATGTCAGTGATGTCACTTCCGGTATATGGATCGTGGTTCTTCCGCATTACACGTACTGGAAGTGACATCACTGGCGTCACTTCCGTCGTCCGCCGGCCTTTTGGCTGATCTAGCAGGGAGAGGGCGTTACTCTCCCTGCTAATGTCCCACCCGCTTGTGCTGATAATGTGCGAGGTGGGACATTAGCAGGGAGAGTAACGCCCCCTCCCTGCTAGATCAGCTCGATTTCAAGAACCCGGGATTTCTTGAAATCGGGATTTGGCTGGGAAAGCCACATAAAAACATGGCTTTCCCGGCCAAAACGGGAGGCTTGACAGGTCTGGTGAAGCTTAGGAAAGTTATTGCAAAAAAGCCCCCTCAAGAGAACCTCCAAATACACCAGTCACAGTATAGTGTGAAACATGGGGAAAAACATGGGGGTGAAAGTATCACGATTTGGGGATGTTTCTTATATTATGGTTTGGGGCCTATTTATTGCATACAAGGGATCATAGATTACATAGGATACATTAAAATACTTGAAGAGGTTATATTGTCTTATGCTGAAGAGAAAATAACCTTGTAATTAATGTTTTCAAAGAGACAATGACTCCGAAAAGGCAACCTCATATTCTCTTTTCTTAAACACAATTCTAATAGATGATACTTCGTGTTGGGATTTGGAATATAATGTCCCAATGCAAGTACGGAAAAAAAAACAGTTTTTTTTTACATTTTCCACTTAGGGGAGTACTCATTTCTGTTGTCAGAGGTTTAGATATTAACCGCCCTAGCGGTCAGGACGGCAGCATCTCGTCCAGCACTGCTACTGCTTCTATC
>CM070035.1:3633640-3658262 GCA_036250615.1 Ptychadena robeensis
GGGGGCTCTGGGTGGAAGACCAGGTTCCATGGACTAGACTCCTCCCCCTGTGGTCGGATCGTTCCTGTCATCACAGAACCCCGTAGGATAGGTGACAGGTCAGACCTATGTATTTACACATTTGAGTGAATTTCCATTTCACTACAGTCCCCCGGTCATTAATTAGACCACGTCCTGTGTCTGCTCACAGATCCTACAGAAGGGCCATAACAATGATTATAATTTACATTGCAGTAACCACCGGAATATACCATTTGTGCTTGTACAGACTAAGGGCATTAAATATCCATTTGTATTGGTTGACCCAACCTTCTCTCCTATGCATATGGGTCACATTCCTGCTACCTTGCAATGAGGGCATCAGTGGCAATGTGTTAACTACCCATACCCAGGAGGGGTAGAGTAGCAGAGCCCTATGGCTAAGGTTAATAAACCCGCCGTGGGAACACACATGCCCTGTAAGGGACCACAATAAACCAATACCAGATGATATCTTCAAAGGACATATAAGATGTACCTTACCCTCCGTATTTACAAATACTCCTGTGGGAGAATAGAGTGACAACACTTAAGACTCTCACTCCTTCCGCACCAGTGGACGTACACGGCCGTCCAGGAGTCTGACACATAACCTCAAGACCCCCTGGAAGGAAGGCACACAAGTAAGAAATCATGCTATCAGCCTAAACATTTCCCTCTTACTTCTTTCTAGCACTTAGTGTCCATGGCCCTGAAGACACTCGACAGGGAGAACACTGACTCAGGGAGCATGCAGGCCCCCTGGTGCACATAGCTGCTAGGGATTGCCCGATTGAACTCGACCGGCACTTCTAGGTGGCAGGAATCCTGCATCTGCAGACCTAGGCAAAAGTGGTGGCGTGGTGAGCAAGCAGGCCCCCTTGGGCACATCGCCGCTAGGGATCGCCCGGTTGAACTCGACCCGCCATTCCAGATGACAGGAATCCTGCGTCTGAGCATCTGGGAAGAAAAGGCACCTGGACTAACCTCAACAGGTGGACATTGATAGAGCAGCTTCTACCCTAGGGACACTCCAGGGACTCAGGGTAAGATATTGCCTAGTGGCATGCTACCTGAGAAAATGGTTAGGGTCTATCCCATTCAGGCAGTGTAGTGCAAACCTGCTAAGGATAAGGGCCTCTAAAACAAGTGTGTTTTATTACATATACACTCTATACATAAGCAATAATAATTAAGGCACTTTAAGCAGCATTATATACATTCAGGATTAACATGCACCATATGAAGACAATGGATTTTGAGTTTGGTGCCTGAAGGGGCAATGGTTTTATTAACAAATAAACATTGGTCTAACACCCACAAGGGGAATAGGCATTCCTGAAAATACTCAGCACAGTATAGTCCGACCACCCACAAGGGGAATATCAGCGGCATGAGAAATGCAGTGTACATTGTAACACCTATAGCTGACCGTCCTAAGGAAATAGCGGCCCCCTGTGATTAACTATGCATGTGGGCTATTCGCCAAACACAACATTAATAATGTTCCAGTGCTTAAAGGGTCAGCCCATGAACAAGGGAAAGCTGACCCATCCAATATGGAAGTCCTAACCATGAGTTTAGGTGTAGTAGCGTAGGTCAGGCACCACTCAGTGTTCGTCCACAGATTCAACCCACCTGCGAACAGCAAAGTTAATGTCTGGGCCCGATGGTTGCTGCATTACCACCCGGTCTTTGTAGATGTGCTGACCATAATTGAGCTCCTCTTATACCTTCTTGAACTCTTTATAATTCTATTGTCCTCCTGCCTGACCTGATGGGTTTTGGGTATGGCCCACACTGCCTCATCATAGATGACCTGTGAAATCTCTTCAAGGTAGACAAATAGGTCCTCCCACACATAGGGGAATGTGTACCCGTTCTCCACTTTCACATAAGTATCAAAGCGGTGTTGGAGACGGGACAGACGTTGCAGCTTTTTTCTATCTCTGTGGCCTGGGGGCAGGTTGGAGTCAGGGGCGCAAGTAACTCACATGGCCTTGGACCAGTGCAAAGGGGCCTGGGGTTACATTTCAGCTAGAGGCTTTTCTGGGAATCCCCAAAGTTTTGGGGCCAGGTCAGGGCACTGCAGGCTCGCTTACTGATCCAGGAGAGCTGGTGGCATGATCGGCAGACACCCTGAATACTGAGGTCCTTCATTCTACGTCCTTCATTTGATGTCCTTCGTTTTCTGTCCTTCGTTTTCTGTCCTTGAGTTTTGGTTCTTCAACTGCTGACCCCAACAGCCTTCTTTGGCTCTGATACCATCATCCACATCTCCAGAAAGGATCTCTGGATTGCACAATTACTTGGATTTATTACAAGGACAGTCTTCTTCCACTTTGGCTTTTATTCTTCAGCAGATACACGTTCATTCTGAAAGACTGATCAGACCAGTGACTTTTCTTTTTACAATCTCTGTTCATTTGGTAGTGTTTATTTTTTTACATTTTCTTTTTTTTTTAATTAAATGATTTTAATCATTTCAGTCTGGCCCATATTCTGAATGACCCAGAAATTAATCTTGCCACATGAAGAGACGTTACCACAGTGTTGCACTGTTATTTCTATTTAGGTTGTCTGAGGTAACCTTTTCTTACACAGGAATAGTGAGCATTGAAGAGACATCTTGCTCTCTCAGAGGTGGTGGCAGAAAATCAAAGAATCAAAATTGTTACTTTGGGCACAGTGAGGAAGGCATTCTGAGGGCTCCCATTGGCTGGGACTGGGATTGCCCCTGTGACAAAGGGAACAGGAGTGGAGGTGGTTGTGACAGAGGGGTTAAAGATAGGTCTGTTAAAGGGCAGAATTTTTTTTTCAGTCTCTTTGTTTTTCATTTGGATCTTAAGAAATAGTTAAGGGGTCCCTGGAAAACCTTTATATACAGTCCATTTTATTTGTAATATTGTCTGTTATTTTTTCATATAAACATAGACGTTTTATTATTTATTAAACATAATAACTACTCAAAGGATAACCTTTGACAAATTGCCCTATTGGGATTTTCTGGCACTTATGGAGCAGAAGCAGCTAAGTCATGAAGTTGACATTTTTTAATTACAAATTTAGAATGACTAAAAGTCAGTAAGACTGAGTCATGTGTGCTCGACTTGACCAGGTTTATAGGGAGAGAACAGCTACTTCATAATCATGAAAGTTTAATAACAAGGTATAAATGTGATAGACCATAATAAATAAATAATGGGGCATATGAAAGAGTAAAAATCCATGCCAACATCCCTAAATGTATAATTAGAAAAAAATTATTTGGACAGAGCTTCCTCTGCCAAATCTGGGGTGGCTAGCCCTAGGGACTTTAAAGGCACATAGACTGTTAACAAACTTAGAGTAAAGCTAGCCATACACGTGTCGGATTCCATGTCCAATCGATTCATCATCCAATCGATTCCGACGATTCTGCCGGGAATCGCAGGTGTGATCAATCGGCCAATTAAGAGTATCCATCGCTGCATACCACCTTGTCCAACGGATTCCGGCACGATTCCGGGATGATTCCGTGTCCGATTCCACCTCCGATTCCACCTCACAAATGGCAACTCCCCCTGATCTGTGCAGAATCGGATCAAAAAGACCAACATGTTGGTTCTCTGACGGATCCGATTCTGGGCCCCCGAACGATCGGACGTGATCGGACGGACAAGGTGGGCTGCATGCGATTCCGGCACGATCGATTCACGTGCACGCGCCTGGAATCGATCGGCCCGGAATCCGGCCGGAATCCGACCCGTGTATGGGGGCCTTAAAGGGTATAATTTAATTGGAGAGCGACACAATAGAAAAAACATACATGATAAAATACAGGTTATAGATAGCCTAAACAACAGGTCATGTATATATATAAACATATATATAGAAATTAAAACTATCTTGTATCCAGTGGAGTAGGCGTGTGTGTGTCCTACTATTGAACCTGGTTCAATATAAACTTAAACAAGTCACACAAGTCCTTAGGGTTGGTTGAGGGGATCTGGGCAAGGGATCTGGCAAAGGGGTCCACTTCCCCAACCCTCCCTTATGCGGTATATGAGTTCCTGAGTGGGTCCCAAATCCTAGTAGTCAGTCTGCATTTGATGGGCAACAGCAATCAAAATGTCCTTTCACCACACATCCAGTCTGGGGTGGAACAACATGGCTCACTAGTCAGCACACCCCATGAAGCTTTGTTTAATTATATATATATACATGACCTGTTGTTTAGGCTATCTATAACCTGTATTTTATCATGTATGTTTTTTCTATTGTGTCGCCCGCCATTTAAAATATACCTTTTACTCTAAGTTTGTTAACAGTCTATGTGCCTTTAAAGTCCCCGGGGCTAGCCACCTGTTATGCTTCTGTTCCGCAGATCCCGGGTTGACGCGGGGGTACCAGGAGCAGGGAGTCTATGCCACCCAAGGGTCTTCACCCAGAGCCCCCCTAATGGGAGATAGGCAGGAATCCCTTGAGGGGACCCTGTTGTCTTTTCCCGCACACGGGTGGCAAGGTCCTGCTTCCCTGGCGAACCCCCCCAGGAAGGTGCGGCCGGAGGTCCCAGGAGGTGTCCCTTTAAGGGGGAAGAGTCTAGTGAGGTCGGTAGCCGTAGCGTGTGTCGAGGCAGGCAGAGTTCAATGGATAACCAGGAGACAAGCGAAGGTCGGGGCAGGCGGCAGACAAGACGTAATCCGAAGACAGGCAGAAGTCGATTCAGGCGGCAGACGATAAGAATAGTCGGGGACGAGCAAGGGTCAGGAAGCCGGAGATGAAGACAGAGTCGGGGACGGAGCAGGGTCGGATACCAGGAGGTCAAATCAAGAAGAGCAAGCTCTGGCATTAACAATAAGCAGGAAGCAGTAACTATCCAGCACAGGTCTGAAGGACTGGCAGGCTTTTATAGGAAGTGCCTTCCCAGACCCTCCCAGGTGGGATGGGCCTTCACCTGGGGCACTCCCACTGCCAGTCCATTAGAATTCAGGCGAGGGCTCGCGCATGCGCATGCGCACGGGAGCGCGCGCACGCACGCCATGATCCGAGGATACCAAAGAGGGCCGTGGAAGGACCCTAGTGCCCGCAGAGATGTCCCCAACAACAGAGCCCCCAGGAGAGGTACGCGACACAGGAGAGGAGGTACCAGGCGCTGAGGGAGGGGGCGACCCAGCCTGCCGGGAAATGGCAGGATCCTGACACCACCCCAGAGGAAGCTTTGTCCAAATAGTTTTTTTCTAATGTGATAGACCATGGTCACCATTAGTGATGGCCAAACTGCCCGCAAGGCGGACAGTTCGGCGGCGAACATGGATGTTCGCCCTCCTTCTCGCCGGCGAGCAGTACGGGTGTTCGACCCGCCCCGTTCGCTGGCGAGAAGAAGATCTATATTCTTCCTCCGGCAGGATCAGAACCTGCGAGATCGTGCCGGAGGAAGAATCTTTTCACTAGAAACCGGGGTACTCAATAGGCGGACCCCGGTCCGGATCCGGACTCAAATAGGGTCACATGTGGACCGGCAGCTGCAGCTCAGTCCTCCCCTCCTTCCTAGTGACAGCCGATGCTTTGAAGGGAAGGAGAGAGCTGGATTCTGTGTTGTAGCAGATACGTCCTCCCAGCCAATCAAAACGCAGGCAGGACACACCCTCTCCCACTCAGCTCAGCTGTTGAAACTAGGCTAAATTAACCTGTGTAACAATGTAATTTTAAACATGCACAGCACAAAAACCATTCATAGTACAATCATGAAACTTTCAGGTTCAGTAATGCATACTGTTTCACCCCTCTAGCTAGAACACTTATAAGTTTCATTTCAGCTAAAATACAGCCATGAAATATTGCTTCCCTATAAGCATAAAGCACTACTCTGCTGCATACATGCTTTCACTTCTCCTATTTTGAACTCATAAATCTTTGAACCCCTGCATGGTACAACCTTTGGGGGTTACCAGTTAACCCCTGAGACTACATCCATGCAAATTTTCAGGTCCCTGAGCACAATTCTTCCTACTAAAAAGCCCCCTATAATATATTGCTTGGATGGAGTCTCAATTTTTTTCAGTTTTTATTGTTAAACGCATACAATTTCTGTCACTGGTATAACTTCAGGGAAACATGAATAGCTATGAGAGGTTGTTGGAGCATCAGGGAGTTGAAAGTCAGGGACTGGGCATATGAAAAGCCCTAGCTAAATGTCCACTTAAATCCCTGTGTTGAACACAGAGATTTTGTTGCAATGCTCAATGGCGATGAGATCTGGGGGTTCAAACATTACTGGGGGTTACATTTGACCCAAAGCCAGCTGGTGACCTGTGGATGGAGACAGCTAATCGGAGGCTCAATTAGGAACAGGGAGGTTCATCTGCAGCAGAATCTACCATTCGTGAGGCTGACGCAGAGGACAGTGAGGGAGACCACCCTACATATGGGGTGAGTACCAAACACCATCTCCTGGTACTCATTGGAGGAGCTCACTAAAAAGCTATGTGCATAGGCATTCTCTGGAGTCCTCAGGCCAGGGGGGAAAGGGAGTGCTAGTTGTAGGGGTCCCCTGCACAGGAAGGTTAATAAAAGCTTGAATTGATATCAATATTTCCTAAAGAAAGCTTTGTAAGGAAGAGAAAATGGCCATCCCAGGGCTCCTCAGGTCCTCCTACCCCTTTCACCCTCCACTGACCCCTCAATATTTACTTGTGAGGTGTCTAGTAAATAAATACATATGTTTGAGACTGTGTCCTGTATAGAGTATAGGGAGAATATTTATATAAATGTACTCGACTACGTAATGCTTCTGTCTGGGGGACCAGGTCAGCGCCGTAAAAACTGCCGATCCGCCGGCAGTGCACGGTAAAATTCCAAACTCCGGACCTCAGACTGAATGGAAATTTGGTAAGTGGACCTTTCAAATGTACATTTGAGTAGCCCTGCACTAGAAGACAGGGCATGAAGCCGGTCTTCTAGTGAAAACACCGGCTCGGAGCAGGAAGTGACGTCAGTGACGTCCAGGATGCGTTCCAGGGACCGGATGTAACGTCACTGACGTCACATCTGGTTTTTCCGATTCAAATTTCCCGCCTAGAGGCGGGGAATTTGAATGTGTCCGCGAACAGGCAGACTTCTTTAAAAGTCCGACCCGCCCGTTCGCGGACAGTCCAGGCCGATGTTCGGCCATCAATAGTCACCATATCAAGGTTAGTATACATATAAACAGCAAAAACGTTAAAAGTGTGCAAATATTATTTAATTGAGAAAAAAACAAACTAATTTAATGAAATTAATGAAAACAATACATTTTTGTTTTGAATGAATATGCTGAAGGCTGAATTTGAGTTGTCATTCTACAGTCATGTGACAGCAAAACATGAAATGTGTTGCACAGAAAATATAATAACGTATGGCCAGCAATCAGAACTACAATCATTAGTGCAAGGCTTAGAATGGTCATCTTGGATAAAATTTTCCACTTCTTCTACGCTTTATATTTCTTTTTGTAACTAACGTGGAGGACATATTGTTCCTTTATGGCAACTTATTTAATAAGATAGCTATCTGGCATGGATACTGAGCTAAGAATGACTTGGACCTACACCCAGAATAAGTGTGCTGTGCTCTGACTGTAATGGTGTTAGTGTTGATGTCTAAAGGCCCCCATACACGTGTCGGATTACCACCGGATTCCGGCACGATCGATTCCGGGCGCGTGCACGCGAAACGATCGTGCCGGAATCGCGTGCAGCCCACCTTGTCCGATCGTTCGCGTCCGATTGATCGGGGGCTCAGAATCGGATCCGACAGAGAACCAACATGTTGGTCTTTCTGATCCGATTCTGCACACATCAGGGGGAGTTGCCATTTGGGAAGTAAGTGATCGGACACGGAATCGTCCAGGAATCCGTGGGACAAGGTGGTATGCAGCGATCGGATACTCTTAATTGGCTGATTGATCGGAGCTCCGATTCCCGCTGAGATCGCCGGAATCGATCGGGTGAGTGATCAATTGGCCATGGAATCTGACACGTGTATGGCTAGCTTAAATTGAGATCTTATACAGTTGTTTGCAGTGTTCTACCTGTCCATTAATAATGCAGATTTTACATTGAACTCGGGTCTCCTCAGAATGATGTAACATTTGGGGATGAAGATGCAGCCCAGGAGTCCAGCACTGGAGGACAAGATGGCAAAGACTTCCACAGCCACCATGTACTTCCCTTTGGTGCTGAGGTAGGCCGGGATGAAGGAGATCCAAACACTGCAGAAGACCAGCATGCTGAATGTGATGTACTTAGCTTCATTGAACATGTCTGGAAGTTTCCTGGCTAAAAATGCCACAATAAAGCTGAACCCAGCCAGACCTCCTATGTAGCCAAACATAATGTAGAAAGCAGTGACAGAGCCCTCATTACATTGTAATGTCATCTTCCCCACCTCTACCTGGGTGTTATATTCTGGAAATGGTGGAGAAAGGGTTAGCCAGATGGTACAAAGCACAACCTGTCCAAAGCAAACGATGATCAGAACAGATGTTGGGAAATGTTTTCCCAGGAACCTCTTCATTCTCATGTCTGGCTTGGCTCTGAAGGCCAAGATGACGGTGATTGTTTTGGCCAAAACTGAAGAAACAGCAATTGTGAAAATGTTTCCAAAAACAACTTGTCTGAGGAGACAGGAGATCCTGGTGGGACGTCCGATGAACAGCAGAGGACATAGACATGAGAAGATCAGTGAGAGGAGGAGGATGAAGCTGAGGGTCTGGTTATTGGCTTTTACTATTGCAGTTTCCTTGTACTTAATGAATACAACCAACACTACAATTGGTGCAATGCAGAGCAACAGAGAGATAACAACCAGAGATAGTCCAAGTGATTCCGCATAAGACAGATACTCAACCTTTCTAAGAACACAAGTGTCTCTTCTGTCATTGGACCAGTGGTCTTCTGGACATTGCATACAATTTTCTGTATCTGCATGTATAAGTAATGAAAAAAATGCATCTTAGATATAATTGTTGAAGTTATACATTAATAATGACAGAATACATTCTTCAACGGGATGACCCAACTATTCTGATAATCAGCTAATTGAATGTAACTTCATGGGGATCTTTACATTTGAATTTGCCTCTATATCCCAGGTGCCTAAACTGCAGCCCTTTTGACGTTCATTGGCGGCCCCACCAATCCTCAACCTGCGGTCCCTGAAACCTAACCTAACTGTCCCCTGCTCACAGATCCTCGTCTGGGATCTTCTTAGAGTGGGAAGAGGAGGAGAGGCGATAAACTTACATGATAAGCGTATGCAAAAGCCAATCAGAGCAAGTCCCTCACCCTCCTCCTCTTCTGTAGTGTTGGCGGGGGTTGACTGGTGAGTGCCTATGCTCCCACTATTCCACCAGTGAACAGGGGTGATCGTATAGTGTCAAAAATAATGTCTTCTAGCTCTGTCTGCTGTCATTATAAAATACTTTTGCAAGTCAGTATAGGTTGAAAATGCTATGTGCGGCCCTTTAGCAATGCCGAGGGCCGCACTTGTGGCCCTCCATATCAACTCAGTTGGACACTACTGCTCTATAAAGTAATATTTAGAGAAAAATATTCTAGTTTTATTGTTGCAAATGGCTTCTCATCCCATTAGAATTGTCAGGATCAAACCTCTCTGACTCCCCCTGCAAGTGTTTATTCTCTTCTGCATATTTCTAGTGTTTCTGCCCGCCCCTGTCCAAATCCCCATCGATGGGAAACCGACATTCCTAAATTACAATAAAGATATATGGTGCACCCCCCCCCCCTCGTTCCTTCGGTATCACCGATGATGCAAAAGGGGCAGTCCTGGAAATCCGGAATAGCTGTGGCTGGATAGAGAATCGCCACAGCTTTCCAGTGGTATGGTCATTTTTACGATCCCAGTTTGTTAAACAACTCCAGATGAACTGAGTTCATTTTAACCACTAGGGGGGTTAATATAGATCACTCACCTGTCTGGTTGGATATCTCACCCTCTGCACATGGCGCACAGCCATAGCAGCAGCTCTGCTGTCCTTTCTGGGGGACTTTCCTGTAACCCGGGAGGCAGCTCTCACTGCAGACCGAACGAGGAGTCTGAAAATATGAAATAAAAAACATAAATCTAATAATAAACGAAAATGTAATGATGATGTAGTTGTTTATAGATCATGGAGGCAAGGGAACCATAGTTGCCTATTGCTATCTGTGTCCCCTCTGGGGTGTTTGTGACTCTTTTGCTAGAGCACTGATTATTATACAGGATTTTACAGCCCTAAATGCCAACCCTCCTTGGGTATTGGCAGTATCCCAATGAAGTAAGCAACTTTCATGACGCTGATTAGTGATAAGCAAGCACCAAAGTGTTCGGTGCTCAATCCGAACTGTTGCGATATTCATGTGTTCTTCTGAGCATAATGGAAGTCAATGAGAGACAACCAGACACCCCCTGCTCAGATGAGGGTAGGGTGCCTGGTCCATTGGAAAAGTTAAGAAAGTGACCAGGAACTGCATGGGGATGCATGCATGCATCTTGGACTCCCAAGTCACTGCTGGGAACCATATGGTCTGAGTTGTACGCCACTTTACACACTGACAAAAACACACCCAAAAATTTTACAAGAACAAGGACGCTCTTAAACTTTATATGCCAGTGCCTTCAGGTGAACTGATGCTCTAAAACATTATACGGCAGTGCCTGAAGTTAGCTGAAGCTCTAAAACAGAGGTTCCCAACACGCGGCCCACGGGCCGCAAGCGGCCCGTTTCCCGTTACTTGGCGGCCCCCCGTGGTCGGCCGCTTGCGGCCCGTGCCCTTACTTCCAATCACATGTTTGTCTCTCTGCCCGCTGATCCCGTAATGGCGCTTCTTCGCCCAGGATGTTCCTTCAGCATAGGAGAGCTGAGGGAACCTGTCAGCCTCCAGCTGGACTGATTGGCTCATGTGTCAACCAATCAGCAGCACAGAAGGCAGTTCTCACCTCTCCTCCTCTTCCTGCTGCTGATACCAGGCTGGTACGCGTGGGTAGAGGAGCTGAAAGAAGGTAAATACTTATGCTCCCATAAAATCCCACAATTACATGAACAAATTACAAAATTTGACATGGCAAAAATTACATGGGCAAAGGTGACATGGCAAAAATTACACGGGCAAAGGTGACATGGCAAAAATTACATGAACAAAGGTGACATGGCAAAAATGACATGGGCAAAGGTGACATGGACAAAGGTGACATGGCAAAAATGACATGGGCAAAGGTGACATGGCAAAAATTACACGGGCAAAGGTGACATGGCAAAAATGACATGAACAAAGGTGACATGGCAAAAATGACATGGGCAAAGGTGACATGGCAAAAATGACATGGGCAAAGCTGAAATGGCAAAAATTACATGGGCAAAGGTGACATGGCAAAAATTACATTGGCAAAGGTGACATGGCAAAAGTCACTAGACATTTCATTTGAAGTATAATTTAAAAAGTTGTGTTATTTAAAAATTTAAAATAATGTCTTTTAGCTCTGCCGGCTGTCATTTTTTCATTAAAAAATGCTTATGCAAGTCAGTATAGATCGAAAATGTTATGTGCGGCCCTTTAGTGGTGCTGAGGGCCGCACTTGTGGCCCTCCACATCAACTCAGTTGGGCACCACTGCTCTAAAACATTACATGCCAATGCATGCTGTTGAGCTGGTGCTCTATAACATCATACGGCAGTGCCTGAGGTTGGGCTGACACTCTAAAACATCAGAAGGCAGTGTCTGCTGGTGAGCTGACACTCTAAAACATTATACGGCAGTGCCTGATGTTGAGCTGTGTTACACTACAAAAATTGCTTATGAATTATTTTCATTGGTATTGTATATAAATATATATTCCTTGTATATATGTGTGTATAGAATTGTATTAGTTTTATGGCTACTTGATGAGTATATATATATATAGATATATATATATATATCTATATATATATATATGACTTTCTTAGGTTAAAATTATACGGTGCAGTAGACAATAGTTTGCTTTCCAAGGGAAGAGTCATAGAGTCTCAATCCTTAAGTGAGCAGATGGCTAGTGATGTTTCCTAAAGGTCAGTGACCTCTGCCAGACATATTTTGGGAAACCAATGGCCTTTGTTAGTGATAATTAGCATGGGGGGTTGAGTTTTCCTATGGGAACAGTTTAAGGACAGAATAATTTTGGGATAGTAGCTCATGAATATTTAACATTCTAATGAGAGGGGTTGTTCATTCTATTTGAAATTGACCACTCAGGATTAAGGAAACTCCCCTTGAAAAATCTAAAGAGTTCAATGTATGCAATGGGATATAAAGACCAGAGAGAGAGAATGTTAGATGTGTGTGTGTTCCCATCTACACCATAAGATACCATCTACCATGTTCCACCAGGTAGATATGTCGCGATATCGGTAATATTATTTTATTGTCTGTAAGTTTGTTATTGTATGTACTGTTAAGTTATTAATGTTTGTTTAACTTGTATTTTTATAATAGTATTATTGTGAAATTGTTTCTGTTAAGCTGTGTATTCAATAAATTTGTTATATTTGGTTTAGCTAACTCTAGTTGCAGAGAATTCTCAATCATATATAGAAGTATTTTATTATCTTTAGAACTTCTGTAACAGCTGATGCACTAAAAAATTACATGACAGTGCATGGTGTTGAACTGAGGCTCTAAAACATTATGTGGCAGTGTCTGCAGTTGAGCTGTATGCTAAATGATTGACAGCAATTGTGCGGAATCATATTACCACTGGCAGTAAGAGACGCTGAATACACAGAAATGTAAGCTACATAGCTTACTGATTTAACAGAAATAGCATTGCAATCAAACTTTTATAGCATATAATTATGTGTTATATGTTTTGTTTGTTATGTCTTGAAATGTGTAAAGGTAAATTTTTAGCTTTAGTTTAAGACTAAATAATTGTTACAGATATTTTTATTAATTATTTTGATTTTATTTTTTATTTTTCCTTTTTGAGAACAAGATTTTGTTTGGAAAACAATGTGTTCTAACTTGGAGAACAGAAGAGCAAACCATGATTTGCAGAGAGCAGCAGATCTATTTAGAATTGAGAGTTCTCACTGCTGGATGGATATATTGTAACTTATTATATAGGATATATATTTAATTAATTTGAATTTAATTATATAGGATATCATTTTTATTGTGTCAATGAGATATATATATATATATGTTTATTATAGTCAATCATTTTTTGATGGTAAAGAATACGGATGACTAAGGGTGGATGCATGACCCTGTGCCATACTGATTGTAATTACATTATATTAAATATGTATTGACACAAAGCTTTCATTTTGATATATAGGTTTTTAGTTTAGAAATCAATTGAAAATAGAAATGGTCGAATTTTTCGACTTGCTAACTTTGTGAGCTGATTGCAAAGCCCCTGAACATGGTATCATCACCAAAATTGCTGGAGATGTAGAGAAGGGTTGTGGGAACATTGGAAAAAAAGAAGTGTTGCTTTAGCACATGTACTTTTTGCATAAATTAACTTCAAAGTTAAAGTCGAAATTCCGATCTTCGAAATTTTTACTTGACTTTGAACTTAATTTGTGCAAAAACTATTTGTGGTAGAGACATACTTTCTTTTTTGGAGTATACCCCCAACCCTTCTCTACATCTCCAGCAAGTTTGGTGATGATACCATGTTCAGGGGCTTTGCAATTAACTCGAAATCGGCGAAATGGTCGAATTTTTGAAAAAAAATTCAACCATCTCTAATTGAAAATACTTAATACTTTGAAACATATTTCATATGGGATACAATACACTATACCAGTGGTTCCCAAACTTTCCTTGCAGGGTCCCCCTTTTCTATTTAGGAACATTATTGAGCCCCCCCCCTCCCTATTCAAACACATGTTAAGAATGATGGCCCACACTCCTCCGGAATACCGTGTCGCCCGCCCCCCAGTTTGGGAACCACTGCACTATACTGTGTTGCGCAATGTAGATATTAGATTATTCTCAGACATGATTTCGAGGTATACATATTTATTTATTTACATTGGATATTTTTCATGGACACTGTACTTGAAAAAAATGCACTCTTTTACACTGCCACTCCATTGGATCTCTCCAACCCCGAGCATTACGTCCGAGCACACACGGTGCTTAGACAAGCGCCGACATGCTACTGCTGATCACTCATTAGTTCTTGTTCCTGGTAACTCCAATCTCACTAGACCATGTCACTAGACATCACTTCTATAATGACGCTCCCTTCACAAGTCTACACAAATAGTTTTTCACCATCATCCACTGCCATCTAGTGATTACAGTTCCACAAATAGAATCTCCCATGCACAAGTAAAGAGCAAGCAAGTATAATGGTTTTGTTTAGGATTTTGGAGCGCTTCTCCATCACTGTGGGGGCTCGCCTTCATGAATCTTGGATCCCAATGAATTTCACTGTCATTTATCAAAAATCGTCCACTCCCATCCACTTCATAAAAGTACCCTACTTGTTTTTGTACAATTTTATTAGAAAGAGTAAAGAAATTGGTCAAGTCGAATCTTGCCATAGAACTTCCGTTTTCAATAAAGGAAATTAAATCCCCTCCAGGAGTTGTTGTATGAACTTCTTTTAAGAATCGAATGATCTAGAGAGAAATAGACAAATATTATAAGAACTACAGCTTTAAGATGAAACATTGCTGGTTGCCAGAGACACCCGGTACCATGACTTTTCTGTGGTCTTAACTGTCTGATCATCATGGCCAACATCTATCTATGGAAGAAAAAAAAAACTAAATTTTTTCCTTTTTGTAACTGTTGATCCCCTTTGGGACGACACTGTCCAGGTGGTTGCACCATTTTAACACCTTTTGTTGGGATTGTGGCTACAAGTATAACCTGAAGGTTTGGGAATTTCCTTTGAAGTCAATGGTAGTTTGCCATGAACATGTGAACGTCGGGTATTTGCGGAAGTTCTGTCAGCTGGATCGCTAATGGCCGCATCCAATGTTCATCCATTGCTACTTGTTGGGCTCCCAGAGGCATTATATCTAGTGCACATTTACTTTAACGTTTCTTCAGAAAATTCTGAACATTTTTACAGGGAAGATATTTACATTTTTTTTAAATAGTCTAATGAATGAACAGTCACATTATTGAATATTTACCTCCCATGGCTTGATGGGGCTTCCACTGGACAATGACTGGGTTTGCTGTTTATGTAAATGAAGATTATGTAAAGCATAAGCCATGGCGTACACTGCAGAGTAAACACTAAAAGTGTAGCGGAAATGGATCACACCATACTCAGTGGAATTGTCTATCATGAAATTCGGCTTCTCCATACAATCTGTGGATTCAACTAAACTCCTCATGGAACACAAAAATTCATCCAGACTTTTGAATATTCCCGAATCTGGATGTTCCTTGGGGCCAACACTGAATAGATAATCATTCAGATCTGGAATATTGCTTCTGTGTAGAGTAATTTGTAAGAAGCTGCTAAAGATTTTTAGGACCTTCAAATTTGTCATGTGTGCGGCGGTTATAACATATACTTTCCGAAAAAAGTTCTTTTTAAACATTAGCAGATATAAAAACACTTCACTGCCTCCAAGGAATAAAATCACATCACATTTTAGTTCCATCTGATAGAACAATCTTATATTTTTCTCATTGTAATAAAACCTATTTAATATATTTCTAAAGGCGACGCAGATCCCGTTCTGTACAATCACATTGGAGAGCTCCATGCCAGATCTCTGGCTGGTCTCATCATCTGCCATCATAATCCCCACCCAGTTTCAGCCAAAATGTTTCATCAGGAGGACAATGGCTCTGTGCTGGGACCTCATCAGGAACCGTGCGGAAAAAGGAGGGGAAGAGGCGTCTATCATTAAATATCATATCCATGGCTCCGTAACTGATCTGAGGAGGACAAGAAAAAAGAAACCAATTAGTTAAAAGTCATATTCCAAGTGCAGTTATGCCCCTGCCCTGGGGAGCTGTACAGAGACAGAGCGAGACAAATCTGTAGGGTCTAACTCACCCTGTCTGGATTTGTGTACCAGCAAAATTTTCAGCTCCCCCAGACATAAGATTAGACTGCCCCCCTCCTGTCCATCATCACCCAGGAGGTGTCCTTAAGTCTTGGTGCTCTTTAAGTTGTGCATGCCCCTCTACCACCTACACCTGCACACTATAACATATTAGTAGTGTTACCTGAGGATATCCATAGACCCCAGATATTCCAGCTATGGAGAGCGTGGAGGAGGAGTATAAGTGTCCAATGAATGCCACCACTCTGTTCTCCTGGTCACAGCAGTAGTTGGGGACGGCTTCCTCCATCCCGGATAATATACTCAGGACGCTCTGTACAGCTTTATCTTCTAATGTACAGGAATCATATATCCTGTACCCCAGGGTGATATTAGGTAATATGTCCAATCTATTATTTATTTCCTCTACAGCAAACATGAAGGCCAGGAGATGTCGGACATATTGGATCTGTGGTCTACAGATATACAAAAAAATTACTTTACAGACATACATATATACAGTCAGGTCCATAAATATTAGGACATCTACACAATTCTAACATTTCCGGCTCTATACACCACCTCAATGGATTTGGAATGAAACAAACACAATATTCTTTAACTGCAGACTGTCAGCTTTAATTTGAGGGTATTTACATCGAAATCAGGTGAACGGTGTAAGAATTTCAACAGTTTGCATATGGGCATCCCACTTGTTATGGGGCCAAAAGTAATGGGACAATTGGCATCTCAGCTGTTCCATGGCCAGATGTGTGATATTCCCTCATTATCCCAAATACAATGTGCAGATAAAAGATGCAGACTTAATTTAAAGTGTGCTATTTGCATTTGGAATCTGTTGCTGTCAATTCTTAAGATGAGATCCAAAGAGCTGGCACTATCAGTGAAGCAAGCCATCATTCGGCTTAGAAAACAAAACAAAACCATCAGAGAGATAGCAAAAACATTAGGCATGGTGAAAACTACTGTTTGAAACACTCTTAAAAAGAAGGAACGCACCAGTGAGCTCAGCAACACCAAAATACCCGGAAAACCATGGAAAACTACTGTGGTGGATGACTGAGAAATTCTTGCCCTGGTGAAGAAAACACCCTTCACAACAGTTGGCCAGATCAAGATCACTCTCCAGGAGGTAGGTGTATGTGTGTCAAAGTCAACAATCAAGAGAAGACTTCACCAGAGTGAATACAGAGGGTTCACCACAACATGTAAACCATTGGTGAGCCTCAAAAACACATATTAGATTTTGCCTAACAACATCTGAAAAAGCCTTCACAGTTCTGGAACAACATTCTATGGACAGATGAGACCAAGATCAACTTGTACCAGAGTGATAGGAAGAAAAGAGTATGGAGAAGGAAAGGAACTGCTCATGATCCTAATCATACCACCTCATTAGTGAAGCACCTCTTCAGTGTCATGGCGTGGGCATGTGTGGCTGCCAACGGAACTGGTTCTCTTTTATTTCTTGATGAAAAGCAGCAGGATGAATTCTGAAAAATTTTGGTCAATATCATCATATTCAGCCAAATGCTTCAGATATCATTGGACGGCACGTCACAGTGCAGATGGAAAATAAATTAGCCAATAGATTATGTAGAGGCAGTATATAAAGCATGTATAACATTTTCAAGAGGGCATGTTTAATTGTGACTGATAGCTATATATATAGTCTCTATAGTGTATAATAGTCCACTCAGGATATGCATACAATCGTACTCTGCTCAAAAATTATGTAGTATATCTGAATTCATAAGACAATGGTTGGCATGCTAGAGTGTAATGTTTATATTTCAGGTTGCAGATGTTTGTTAGATCATAAGTATGGATGTCAAAATGGGGCATGAATCCAACATACCTCTGTATCTTAAGACAACAGCATGCTCCTGGTCTGTGCTCTAAGTTTCTCTGAGCTAGGTCTCCTTTAAAGCTTGGCATGCATTTCACTGTGCACTCTGTGCTGGGCTGAGCTTGTCGTGTCTTTCGTCTCACTCTGGGATTGGATCAGGGTTGGCTGAATGGATGCAGGAGGTTGGTGTGCTACAGGGAGGTGTTCTCTCCCTGTTACTGTTCCTCCCAGAGGAGGGGTTGAGTAGAACGGTTTAGGATAAGGAACACTGGGCATAGGTTATATTCTAGGTAGAAACACCCAAGTTTCTGTAGGAGGTTAATTTACATGATTGAACTAGTTTAAACCCTGTGTAGTCCATTTGTAATGTTGTCTCTGTATCATACAGGGGTAAGGCAGACAGTTCGGCTGCGAACATAACATGTTCTTCCCCCGGCGAACAGTATGGGTGTTCGACCCGCCCTGTTCACCAGCAGGAAGAAAGTGAATATTCTTCCACTGGCCGTTTCAGGAGCAGAACAATCCGGCCAGTGGAAAAATTATTTGACGAGAGACCGCAGAGAGAACCAACAGTGAGGTCTGCTTTCGGTTAGTTGAATACATGTTCAATATGAGTTACCTTTATTGCATTTTCGTCTCTGTTGTGAACTCTGGCATAATGCTGTGATATTCCAATTCTTATATTTCTCCTGTATTGGCAGACTCTGCTGCCAAATCTTTGGGTAGTTCTGCCTATGTACTGTAGGCCGCAGGGGCATTCTAGAACATAATTGACGTAGCCTGTGTTACTAGTGATTAATGATTTAATCTGATATGTATCTCCTGTTGGTTTTGAAGTGAAAGTTGGACTCATGTTAGTGATGACTTTACAAACTAGACATCTGGTTCCATTGCACTTAAAACTTCCTGTGACTGTTTGGAAAGTTAGCATAGACTGGGTAATTATGTGATTTACTCCTGATTTTAGCCTGCTGGGAATATAATCCTGTACCATTACTTTTGGTCACTTAACAAGTGTGAGGCACATATGCAAACTGTTGTAATTCCTACCGTTCACCTGATTTAGATGTAAACACTCTCAAATTAAAGCTGAGAGTCTGCAGTTAAAGCATGTTGGATCAGGAAGAGGAGCACCTTTAGTGATGGCCAAACTTCGGACAGATGCGTCCGCGAATGGGCGTATCGGACATTTAAAGATGTCCGATGTCCGCCTGTTCGTGGGCAGATTCAAATTCCCCAAAAGGGAATTGGGGAAACTGGAGGTGATGTCAGTGACGTCACATCCGGTACCTGGAACGCATAGTTCCTGGTTCCGATTGCCGGATGTGACGTCACTGATGTCATTTCTGGTTTCGGAGCCGGCTTTTCACTAGAAGACTAGCTTCTCTACCCGGTCTCTAGTGAAAAGATTGTTCCTCCGGTGGGACCTTACTGCTCCAGATCCTGCCGGAGGAAGAAAAGTCAGCTCCTTCTCACTCCTTCAGGGCGGGTCGAACACCCATTTGGCTCACCGGCTAGAAGGAGTGTGAACATCCATGTCCGTGGCCGAACTGTTATTGATCAGCCATTCATTTGTAATAAGGGGATCTGGAAGAAGTTACATATACATCATACTTACAGATCACATTCTATGACATTTCTGTTACTTTTGAATTCTGATTTTGCTGCAATCCTAACTGTTGTAGTCAGCAGCATGATCCCTCCAAGTATCAGGTCTCCGGGCTTTGTGACACTTTCAACATCATCAATTAACTCCAGACTACATGAAGAACTTTCACAACATCTGACAAAGATGAGGAACACCAGGAACAACCTATAAATGAACGTATGCAGACTTTTCCTCTGATAGAAAAAAGCAGATTGTATGTTATGAACCTGAGAATAATTAATTTAGCTTAACATGACATAATGGTACTGAAAACTCAAATGTAAATATTGCATAAAACCAATAAAAAAGTATGTTTTATTACCAAAATGTCAGCTTTTTGAAAAGTGTTGTCCATGTGGACACCTAATACTTGGTCAGGGCTCATTTTAAAGAAATTACTGTATCAATGTGCACTGGAAGGGAGGCGATCACCCTCTGGCACAGAATAGCTGAAGGTTGATTGGAGAGCAGCCTTCAGCTATTCCATATGTTTTGGTCCAGTGTCTCCCATGTTCTTCTTGACACATAGATTCTTTTTTTGGGGTTTGGTCACATGTGTTTGCTGCTCAGTCAAGCACAACAATACCATGGTGCTGGAGTTTTTGGCAGTGTTGGGGATTAGCATCTCCAATTACCTTTTGTGGTTGACCTTATGTAGGGTGGAAAACAGGACAAGTTATCAGTCTGCCTTATGATTGTGTGGCCTACTGGGCCAGACTGAGAGACTATGGAAAGGTCCAGGATACCTTTGCAGATGTTTAGGATTAATGTATTTTTGCACTATAAGACACAATTCCCCCAACCCCTGGCATGAACAGTAGAGCCAGAAAAAAAGCAGCCGGCAAGATCACACTGCCAGCTCACATATACAGAGATCCAGAGCACTGTGTAAGTCAACCAGACTTCCGGGCTGATCTTTTCTCCGGCTTGTGCTTTCCTTAAGCTGCCCAGTTCACATACACTGGCAATGCGGTGTATGTGAACTGTGCTCATGCTTATATAACCATATATATAGTTATATAAGATCAGGGCCGTTTCTCCTGCTATGCGGAGTATGCAGGGGCATAAAATCCTGCGCCCCCAGAGAGCCCCGATGCCCCTGTGTGTATAGCACCCCCGCTCAACTCGGCAGGCCATTGTACAATAGCCCCCCCCCCCACATTCAACAACTTGACCAGCCAAACTATAGCAATTAAAAAATTATGGCCAAACTATACTTGATAATGTTAGAAAACTTGGGATGTGATCAGTGTTAATCAAATAAACTTCACTCACATAAACTACAAACATAAGTTCCGGGTCGCACACACGTTTGCATTTTACGATGGATAAATTCCAGAGAATGTTACATGACTTTAGACATCCAGGCTTTAGAGTTTTAGGATCCATTCGTTAGTTAGAAAGTCTTAGAGCATCTAATGGAGAAAGAATTAAGAAATAGTGTTTACTGAAATTTATATAATGTTACATAATGACTTACCCTGAGTCAAAACAAAAGGAGGTAGTACACACTCATTAACTTCATGCAGTCATTAAATCAAACAAGATCACCACTATTTGCTCCATCAATGAGAAGTCTGGTGTGGGGAAGCTTAAAATTAAATTTTCCTGATGAAATTTTGATTAGATTGCAAATTTTCAAATATGAATTTTTGATTGAGAAATTTCAACTCTTCACGTGATAGTGTTTTGCAAATGTTATTGCGAATATCGTCAATATATTCGCAATACAAATTCGAGAGGTTGATATTTGTGATCAACGCGATAACATATTGAAGTTTCGATTTTAGGCAAAATTTAAGGTTGATTTTTCATCCTAATGTCGAAATTCGACAATGTGATAATTCATGGGAAACATTGAAATTTCAACTTAAAATTTCTCATTGTGAATTTTTCAACCATCCCTACTCTCTAGGAGTATAATGGCAAAAGGAAGAAGATCCCACACTCAGAGAAAAGATCAACTAAACCAGTGGTTCCCAAACTTTCCCTGCAGGCCCCCTTTTTCTATTTAGGAACATAATCGAGCCCCCCCCCCCCTCCCTATTCAAACACAGGTTCAGAACGAGGGCCCTTGTCCCCCTGGAATACCTTCGCGGCCCCCCGGGGGCCCGCCCCCCAGTTTGGGAACCACTGAACTAAACCTCATTGATCCCAACGACAAAATCATTGCAGCATCCCCCTCCATATGCTCAGTTCCTCACACACATTTTGTCTAGTCAATGGGCTTAGTCATAGTTTTAAATTAAATTAAATCGTTTCTCTTTTCTTACTGCACAAACGCTGTACCTTAGATTTGTACACACACATAGTTGTAAAGCCTAAGGTGCAATGGTGCTGAACTCTTAAGTATGAACTAGATACTAGTTGTCTACCTGCCATAAACTTCCTTAGCCCAACCCCACTACCTGTCCCATCATAGAACCCCACTACCTGTCCCATCATAGCACCCACTACCCAGTTCCACCCAGTCCCAACTGTAGTAAAATCTCATGAAACCTCCCAATTTCCATCTCAATGTTTGTCTATCTGTCTACCAATCTATCTGGCACTGACCGATAAATAGGAGTACACAGAACCTGTTGCTGGATCACTTCTGAACTATTGGACTTGGTGGGTATTGCAGCAGGGCTTGAGATTTTCCCAGCAGGGTGTACTTAGAGGCTACCTATAGTATGTAGTAGACGGTTTTTTTAATTGCAAAGCCCCCAAACTTGCTGGAGATGTAGAGAAGGGTTGGGGGTACACTCCAAAAAAGAAAGTATGTCTCTAACACAAATACTCTTTTCACAAATTAAGTTCAAAGTCAAGTCAAAATTTCGAAAATCGGAATTTCGACTTTGAACTTAATTTATGCAAAAACGACATGTGCTAGAGCCATACTTTTTTCTTTCAAATGTTCCCCCAACCATTCTCTACATCAGCATTTTTGGTGATGATACCGTTTTCAGGGGCTTTGCAATCAGCTCACAAAGTTAGCAAGTCAAAAAATTCGACCATCTCTAATAGTATGTCATCTTTCAGTCTCTGTTGTTAGATTATACAGAGATGAGGCAGCATGGGTATTTCTTGATGTTTATGCAGCACGCGCTCCCATAGGATCAGCTTAAGTTGTTAAGTGCTTCTCCCACAGTACAAGCCACAAAAAACACTTAGCTTGAATACCCACAACTATGGCACACCATAGAAAGTAAATTCTTAACTTCATTGTGGAATTCAATATAAACCATATAGCAAAATAGCAGATTTAAAGCACATGAATATAACACACGATAAGTAAAATGAGGATGGATAGAACAGTTACTGAAGTATCATATCAATAAGCATTAATATCTGAGTATGCAGCCTGACCATGAGGAAATTATCTGTCCACTGCCCGATGCAGAACTTACCCCTCTGATATCTAGGATGTCACCGGATGATGTTTCTCTCAAGAAGAGGCAGATCTCCAAGATGGCTTTAGGAACACTCCTTGGATGTGATGGGACTGCAGGCAAACGATCTCCTTCAACAAACAGGGTGAAATCCTTTCCCGGGTCAGGTCAGATCATGTAGAGAGACTTATAGCAAAAAGGGGAGGGGGGAACTAACCCTCGGGGGTGGCCAACCCCAACGGACTTTAACGGTGAGGAATAATAAAGAGGTTCCAATCAGGGGATTGACGTTACTTGTCTAAACTTTATTAATACAGTGAATACATAAAATGCAGCATTAGTGTCACAGAATATCAAATCCACACCAGTAAAAGCACAAATCCACAGCAGAGTGTTATTGGTCCTCCATACCAGGGTACAATTCACAAAACATAAGTAATCATATACATTGATCTTATATAGAGGTACGATTCACAAAACATAGGTTATCACCATATACATTGGTCTTGTTGATAGATTTCAATGTGTTCCGACGCGTTTCTGTCCCGCTATCTCTAGGACTTCATCAGGGAACACTGTAAGTATGATGTCCTGAAAAAATCACCACATATTTATATATCAGTTATCAGATGCCTTGCCTCAAGGTTCAGGAGGTGTCTATTACATATGTCTAAAAACCTTTCATAGGATGAAGTATTGTATACTTCTTAATGATTGCTGTCCTCTGTGTCCTTCATGGTGTGCATACTTGCACCTAAATGCACCAAAGCTATACTATGTTAAGTCACATTCACTGTATATGAGTCCCTAGTCAGCAATAGCCAATCCCTTACCTTCCTATCCTGAGGAAGGATTTGTCAACTTGGTTAAAAATAAAAAATATATATCGGCTTACCAGTTATGATTCCACTTCTGCTAAGGATGGATCGGGGGACGTTACGCCGACCCTCACCGGGCGATTATTGCACAACCTGGTCCAGGCCACACCAAAATGTCCGACACTTGGCAGTATGCACCCAACCTGGAGGACGCTATTCGTGGCAATGGGAAAAGAGGCATTGAGGTATGTATTTCTTTGTCATGGTATACCACCACCATAAAGGAGATAACCGGTGTCAGTAAGGACAGGATGAAAATCTCCTCAAAAATGAGGAAGATTCCTGGTTACAGGGGTAATGTCACACATACGTACATTCGTGGAGCTCCATATATATTGGCAAAGGGTCACCCACCTTTACACCAATGAATAGTCGCTCACTACAAAGTCTTGACGGTCTCTTTAGGTCCAAGTCAGAGTGAAGTTTACAAGGAGGCACCTTTCAATACCTCGCTGTTAAAGTTGGAGATAATCATAATGAGAAGATTTAACGGTCAAGCATAGTCATATTCCAAAGTTAGGTAACACTTACTTGGAAGTAAAGATAGAAGATATTAAATTCCGTCCGCTGTACGTCAGTAATGCTGTCCAGGAAAAGTCAGTGTATAAGTCTGCTGTTCCTATGTCAGTTTAAATAGCGTCTTTTCCCGCCACGCTGACGGTGCGGTTGGAGACGCCCCCCGGGCCCCGGAACTCCAGCGCCGTCTGGGGACGTCACTCATCAACCCCCCGTCGCCTTGCACGGGCGTAATGCGCCTCGTTGAGGCGCATTTCCGCTTCCTCCCACGCATCACTTCCTGGGCGCATG